>VWPV01024979.1:0-141616 GCA_013389885.1 Geococcyx californianus | reverse complement strand
AAGGGGGGAGATTTAGGTTAGATTTTGGAAAAAATTCTACACTGTGAGGGTGATGACTGCCACAGGTTGCCCAGAGAAANACATTAGGAAGAAGTTCTTCACTGAGAGGGTAATTGTTCACTGGAATGCGCTGCCTGGGGAGGTGGTGGAGTCACCGTCCCTGGAGTGTTTAAGGAGAGATTGGATGAGGCACTTAGTGCCATGGTGTAGTTGACAAGTAGGAGTAGGTGTAGGTGTTGGGTCATAGGTTGGACTTGATGATCTCAAAGGTCTTTTCCAACCTTATGATACTGGGATACTGTGATTATTGTTCAAGTGTTGTGTCTTCAATGTGAGAACAAAACTATGAACTTCCATACACAGTCAAATGTGTTTATGCAAATGTACTCCATACAGCAAGAGCTCTTCCAGGCTTTCTACTGAATCTGACTTTGCTAAATTCAGTGATCTACAAAACCTCCATGTTATAGCACCAAATCAAAAATAACAGTGATCTCAAAAAAGCCATAGCTATATAGCTATAATAAGCGTCGGGGCGTACAGTGATATGAGGAGAGGTAATGGTTTAAGCTGAAAGGGGGGAGATTTAGGTTAGATTTTGGAAAAAATTCTACACTGTGAGGGTGATGACTGCCACAGGTTGCCCAGAGAAATCACGGAAGCCCCATCTCTGGAGATGTTCAAGGCCAGGTCAGATGGGGCTTTGAGCAACCTAATATAGTGGAAGATGTCCCTGCTCATGGGCAGGGGGAATGGAACTGGATGGTCTTTAAGGTCTCTTCGAACCCAACCCGTTCTATGATTCTGTGATTTTATAATTCTATGATATATTGCCACAGAGAGGCAATGGAACTGCTGCGGCAAAAAACTCGACATATTAATAGTTAGCACTTGCCGATGTGTTATCCTTCTCCTTTTCAAAGCACTTTACAAACATTAACTAATTAATTAACATACATGATTCATCATTAGCCACCATTTAAAGAACTCGGTATGGGATTCTGTAATGTCTTTTATTAAGAAGCCCCTTTGAGAGACAGTCCGTAAGGTTAATGCTTAGTGTTGGAGAGATCATTAACTCGGCTTTTCTGAGCTACTCAGTTATGTCTGTATATATATAAGATATCCTACATACTAATAATTTTATTAGGACTTAATATCTTTGAAGCATGAGGTTTATGTATGTTTTATTTTCTAGAGAAATTTCTAGAGGCAGATACATTTTATGTATATTTTCCTGTTATATTTTAGATATTCATTTGCAATCTACATTGTACAGCTTGTAAAAAGACAAGCTCAGCATAAAGCAGAAATATGTGTGTGCTGCACAGTCTGCTTCATGTGAGTCTGAGAATTATCTGGTGTGAATCAGAAAACAGCAAATATCTGATTGCAATCTTCTTGCTTTCTGACAGCTTTCTAAAATGCTGTTTTAGAAACATCCTTCTTTCAGTTAATGGTAAAATCAGAAGCTGTTTGTCTATGGTTTCTCAAATGTGGGAGACATTGAGTTTCATCCCTTTGTTAGGTTGCAATAAGAATTTGTATTTGACTGCAAAAGCCAATAAAATCTCTATTTTTATTAATTTTTTAGGAAAAAGACCCCTCTTTTTTAAGCATCTCTCTAGGGATTTGGTTAATATAGCTCATTTGACCTTTTACATGGCACACAGCCACAGATTGACAAAACTGACAGCTGGGACATGACAGTATCTTGTTTAGCAGTCTTTTCCATTATTTCATTAGGTTTATGACAGAAGCTGGTGGGGTTTGTCATGAAGGTTTGTATTTAAGCTTCTTGCTATGTAAAAAGAAAAATGTATATCATGTACAAGGATAAATGGCTACTGCTCCAATTTAAGGAATTTCGTTTTTGAGTTTTCACTGAACAAAACCAAACCCAGAATCCTTGAGTTATATCTAATTATTTTTTTATTAATCATGTCAAGGGAGTTTAAATCAGTGATACATTTAATTGGAGAGGCTGAATCTGTGTATCCTTAAGTCTGAGCCAAACTTTTCCATATTCTCCTTCCGCTGCCTCAGTTCTCTTGCCTCAAGAATGAGTCGGTCGATGCAGAGCTGTGTCAAAGTGAGAACTGCAGTTTAGGCAGTATCAATGCTAAGGTGCAGAGGGAGCCAAGAAAAGCTGCCTTTGTAATCCCCCGTTATCCTCAGCGGGGCTAAATTCTCCTGGAGGAGATTTTTTCCCTTGTGTACATTAGCCTTTCCTCAGAAGAAGGTTGCTTACCATCTCTCATCCCGCTGGAAAGTTTTGCTTTGAAAAAATAAAAATCACCACGTATAAAAAAATTCTAAGTGAGTGACTTGATAAGCAGCTAGAAACACTTCATGGTTTAGCGAAAAAACCATATGTTTTGTACAGGCAATACCAAAAATACCAAATCAAAAGCTATACACAAATTGGTAAAGTTAAGCCTCTACAAAAGTATATTTTAATCTTCTCAGGGCTCCAAAGCTCCGTTTCAGATTGCACAAGCACAGCCAAAGGCTAATGCTACGTCCTCAGCGTCTTTTTTGCTGGCAACAGCTTTGACCTTCTATATTCACTCATTTTGTCTAAACTCTCAAGAGTTGTGCATGCAAGTTAAAGAAATAATGTTTGTTTTTCTGCATGAGGCTTTAAAAAATTTTTCAGTGTGCTCACATTGTGCTTATAACATTTCTATAATTTACTCTTAAATTTCTTAATTTTAATGTATTTTGTTTTTCATTTCAATTTACATAAACTCTTAATGAGAGATTAAAGAAAATATTAACCAAAAATATGTTCTGACTGCACTTTCTAATGATAGAAAGGTAACTGTATTTAACTTTAGGTTATTTTGCACCAATTTTTTAAAGAAATATGTTTTAGGAATGTGAGACCAGATCTCTTTGCCAAACACTTTACTCATTCTTCCCACACACATAAATTCCAGAACAGATTAATTCAGTTTTAGCAAAAACCTGGACACATTTGAAATGACCATTTAGCACGTGGTTTTCAGCTGTTGTTTAGCATTCACAGATTGGAGTATAAAAATTAAAATGTATATTTAGCCCTTGACCATCAACCAAACATTATAAAACCACTCTATCACTATCCCCCCCCAACTGGAGAACTGGAAAAGGAAAGGTAAACACGTGTTGAAATAAGAACACTTTCAATAAAACAATTAAAAAAAAGAAATAATAATGATAATACTAATAAATACTAATGTCAATCCTACTGCTAATGCTAATATTAATGCTAATGTTAATAATAATAATACACAAAACGATCCGTGGCCCATCCCAGGTGACGATCGCAGAATGAGCGCTCCCAGCATTGAACGGCAGGTAGCGAACATGGCAAGTGCTGTAGTTGCAGCAAAGGCAAAAATTACACCTGGACCCAGAACTGAATGTGGTGGGAGGAAAGCGGGACAGACAGAGCAGCGGGCTGAGAGCAGAGATCTGCTCCCTGGTGAACCTTCCGCTTCATGCTGAGCATGAGGTTTATGGTACGGCCAGATTGGGTCAGCTGCCCGCGCTCTGCTCCTCCCAGCCTTTAAACACCTACTCACTTGGAAAAAGGTAGAACTGGGAAATGTCCATGATTTCTTAGCAACAGTCAAAACCATCAGTACTGTCCAGCACTCTTCTGCTGCTAAATTTGGGAAAAGCAGCTGCCAGGAAGAAAATTAATTGTGTCCCAACATATAAATATTACCTAGCAACAAATGAAAATAATATGTTATCAGCATTGCTCTCACACTAAATCTGAAGCATAGCATCTACTGGGAAGAAAATTAACTCCATCTTGGCTTAAACCATTGTTTCACTTTTCTACTATTTCTTCGGTGTTTTCTTAAACATTTCATCTATTAGAGTAATTTCAATCTATCCTAATTCTTATCAGAAAAAAGAGTGACATTTGAAATAAACTGTTTTTAATTCCTGTCTAGGAAATAAAAACTACAGAGTTCCTTAATCAAGTGTTTCTGAAGCTGTTGTGAAAAAAATAAGGAGAAAATGTCTTCTACTTTTCCCTTTTCCTTCTTTTCCCTACCCTTTTCTCTCTTTCTCTTTCCCTTTATCTTTTTTTTTTTTTTCCTCATTTCCTATTCCTTTCCCCTTTCCTTTCAATTTTCTCCAAGTGAAAAAGAATAGGAAGACTAAAACTGTCCCATATTTAATTAGCTAAAACCAATTAAATCAGATTAACATAAAATTAAAACAAGAGTTGCTGACTACACTTGCCTCCCTGAAAGGACTCTTGCTTGGTAGTAACTTTGCCATTCTTTAGCACACCTGATTGTACAGGAAGTGTATAATTGTGCTATGGTGGTGTGATTCATGTCCCCTTCCCCTAAATTCTGTTTGGTAGCTAACTCAGCCTCAATTCTGTCAGTGTCAAAGACAAACATTACGCTTCAGAAATAATGTAAATAGCATTATTTCAGCAACATAGTCTGTAACACTGAAGGATTAAAAGATTATTTAATCAATAGATCCCATTGTTTGGTCAGAAAATGCAAAAACAATAATGTCCTATTCATGAATTTATAGTTTATTTTCGTGATATTCATCATAGTATTCCAATTAGCTATTAATGTACATGTCACTAGTATTAACGTAAGATTTGCACTGTAACTCATCATTGATTAACTGGACCATCATTTTAAAGTGCTAAAGGAATTATACAAAGTGGTTGTCTTTTGCTTTCAACTGTGTTTAATTTATGTTCATTACAGTTTCCAAGGATACATTATTTTTGCTACATATGCAAATGTTAGGATTCAATAAATCCAAATAAATCTTTTGACATTGAAAGATTCAAATGGAACAAATGGGATTCATGCACAAGTAATGTAAAATGTTGTTAAAGAGAGGAAAATGTTCCTAATTTCCTGCTATTTTTTAACAAATAAAACCAAACACTTATTACAGCAGTGTTCGGAGGTAATTAAAACCACAGTTAAAACCAGAAAAAATCCCAAACTAACAATAAAAACAAAAGGCAGCGAAAATATTAATGTGCAAAACCTGATAATCATCTTTCCTTTACCAAAATATACTTTCATATCCCAAAAAAGACTAAAAATTTCTAAACCTACATGTCCCTCGGATGCCAACCAGACTGACAGTCATTCTGATATGCACTACCGAATGTCATTTTCTACATCAAAAGAGTCTAATAAAATTTTTCCAAATGTTATTCAGACATTTCCCCTCTTGATCAATGTCACTAGCTGGTCAGCACGTGAAGGGACTGTGTTTTCTTTGGAGGAAGGATTTCAGGATGATCTACAAGAGCACTCTGTAGGCTAGAAGGACATACAAAAGGAAAAGGTTTCGGTGCTGTACAAGCCCATGGGATTCAATAATTTCCACCTGGAACTAAAATTCCAACAAGCTTATACACAAACCTGGAACAATGAAATAGGACAAATTACATGTTAGGGAGTCCCCAGCTGTGTTTTAGAGGGATAAAGAGGAAATTCCACTGGGTATGTTAGTATAACAGGTAAACTTTTAGTTTTCTTCAGAAAATATTTCCAAAGCTTATTAAAAACGAAGAACTGGAGGGTTTTTCCTCTGTAATGCAGATATTAATACTGTCAACATGTCCAAAAGTAATTTTTTCGTAGTAAATATTAAAGTGTGCCTGAATTAGTCTTTAACATATAAAGAAAATCTTTGGGAGGAAAGTGAAAGTCTAAAGTTTCAGAATTCTTTTTCTTTCTTCTAACATGATCCCTAATTGGGGCGTTGGGATTCATGGAAACTATAATTTTATGACTATGGGTTAATGCCATGAAACCAGAATCCAGATATTAGGCAGAAGGCATTCTAAGGCAGAAGCTCTTATAAATAAATGATGGCTCCTGCCATTTAATGCTATTATTCCTTTGCAATGAATTAAACCCAAATTACTTGATTTGTTCTTCTATATCATCTTACGTTTACTGGGAAACATGAAGTGATCTGTTCCATCCTTTAAAGATATTGCTCCAGCTCATAGTTTGGATTGTCCACACTTTCTCACTGATACAATGGAATTCCATCCACCAAGAATAGAAAAGAATTTTTTTTTTTTCTTTGTGATGTGAGGTCTAGGTTGTCCCAAGGGTTTGTTTTAGCTATCGTAAAACAAATATATTACAAGGAATCATCTTTAGTTCCTGTAACTGCTACACAGGACTTCTATTTGGGCTCAGAGGTTAAAACGGGTATAATACCACCATCAAAAGAAATTAGTATATTTTATCTTCTGAAGACAGAACAAATCATTCTGTGTTTCTTAAATGATACATTCTTCTGACAGATAATGCTTCATTCATTAAGTAGGAACAGTAGTGGAAGAGGAACGGTGAACCTCATAATCTATTAGAAATTGAAATGTATAATTCTCATAAGATAAAAAGTGCTTTTAAATGGGTCATTTCACTGTTTAGACAAGGAGAGATGTTGCATTATGTATGACATTTTGTTCATGAAAGAAGAAAGAAATAGGTTCCAAATTTTCTGGGGAAAAAAATTAACCTGTGTCAAAGTGATTAAAAGAAAGCATAGAAAAAACTGACTATGCAATGCACATTTAAGCTAATCTTCTAGCAAGGATGTTTTATGATTAGCTAATTCTTCTTTTGAGGGTTGGATAGTGACTTAGCTGCAGTGCTAAGTCTGATTACTTTGGAATACTCTTTCAGATATTTTAAATGGAATTGAAAGAATACAGATGGCTCTAAAATAACTTATTGCATTTGGACACAAGCTGATGGCCAATTATTTAATAAGGAAATCGCTGACAAATATCAAATGGAAAAAAATTAATCCAATTTCATGTGTACAAGAAAATGAGAAATCTTTTATGAATTATTTTAAGACGAAAGCTTAAGAATTCGCAATCTTAAAGTGCCATATGCAAAGTAAGATTAAACTGAAATAATGCTTCTGTAAGTATGTTAGAATTACACTGATTTAAGATGACATAAACTTAATCCCAAACTATTTCTTTCAATTAATTTATATATTACAGATTTGTAACTGAATTTTGAAAGAAAATCCAAGCTGTAGTATGGTTATGATGAGCAAAATAACAAATCTAGAACACTATTGAAAATACAACATTGAGCATCTGCAGTTACAATTATTCTGTGAGTGGTTTTGCTGTTATAAATTCACTGAAATATCTGAAAGTATAAAATTGAAGAGATTATATTTTTAACATTTTGTATAGTTGGGTACTGTAGAAAAAAAATAATCTAGCAGATTTCCTAGAGGGCAACTCACTATGCAACACGTGCACATTTGAGTCTTTGAATACAAAGGTGCCCTTAATCCTAGAGCCAGCAAACCATATAATGAAATATTTACACCACCAAGAGCTGTAGACTGAGGAATGAAAGAAAGTTCAAATGTTGTAACAGTGTTGTAACAAAGGATTATGCTGTTCATTTTTCCCATGGCAACTCAAGGTAGTGTCTCGGCATCTTTTGTTGGTTTGCTTCCTCCCACATCTGTGTATTCACATCGGGTACTATATCAGCATAGTTCTCATGCCTGATGAGTAAAATTATCCTATCATAAGGTTTGCAGGTGAAATTAATGTTATGTTTGTGTTCGGGGAACGTTGTGTTGGCTGTTCCTTCTAATATTCTTATGTTGATGGGGAAACTTGAATGTCTTCAGTAGAAATGTCATAACAAGTTTGTATCTGCTAGTGGTATATTTCAATCAGAAGATTGTCCACAAGTTTCAAAATGGGATATGTGATTTCCTTTACTTCCTGTTACTGTTCACAACGATCTTACTCTCTTTTATACGTTTTATATTATCCATCTTTTGACCTGTTTTTCTTATTTCATTTTTTTCTTTTTCATTTCCCTCCTTTGTTCTGTTCGACACCGCGTCCTAATAAACTCCCCTGTCTTTCCCTTTACTCAGCCAATCTATTGACGATGTGATCTGAGACTAAAACCCTCAAAACTCTTTTACAATATCTTTCCATACCGTTCTAACTGTGGAATTAACTTCATGGCTTGGAGGTTTTCTTTAATGTGAAGAAAATTATTTGCTATATTTAATCTCCCCAAATCCTTAAATATGTTCTTTGAAAGTCCTGTAGTTTATTCAGAGTTTTACAAACTAAAACTTTGCCACCCAAAGGGAAATACTGTGACTTAACTGTTTGTTTTAGTTAGCTGGATTGTTTATTTTATCTGATTGGAGGCAAAAAGCCTTAGGTTATACAGTATTTAAGGAAAGAACCTTTTTCATCTATCTTTTTAATAAACTATCTGGTGCAGGGCTGATTCTACTTTAAATGAGAAAAAAGAGCCAATGTTCAGTGCAATCATTCCATCGACTTTGAGGAACTGACTCAGTATTCAAATTAAACAAACAGGAAAATCAGAGAAATATATTAACTTTACTTGCATTCTTTAATTATTACAAATTAGAAATGATAACTTTAACTTGCCTTAACCGTGTTTCCGGGCATTTTTTAAAATTACGTATATGGCTGTATATGACTATCCTCCATTTTCTGGTATCAAATTAGTTTCTAAGACAACATGTAAATATTCTAAAGCTGTGCACTATTACTGCAGTAGAAAGACTTGTGGGGTTAGACTGACGGGCAGATGTGAAATCACAATCTTTTCTTTTTAGAAAAGATAAGTAGTGTTGTTTGGGCTCCAGACTGAACACTTAAAGTACAAAATAAAATTGCCTAGGATTGAAAAGAATTGTGAATACCCTGCATATTTGCATTAATGTTTTAAATTAATCTTTGGTAACGTCTCATATGAAAAATCCTAACCTTATCTCACAGTTTTCAATGAAGGCAGTAATTGGTTTTTATGTGTAAACCCCCTCTTGTATCAGTAAGAAGAGGACTGCAAGAGGTGTGTTTATTATAAGATAATAATACTCCTGAGGGAAAAGAGACACTTAAAGAAGCTGTGTCCTGAAATGCTTCAGGAGTCTGATTGATCTGTAATCAACAAGATTTGGATAAAATACCTATGAAAGTAATAAAACACCCACAGAGAGGAACTGTCTGGGAGAGTTACAAATTACACGCTTCTGGAGACACTTGCTACGTATGATAGCTTCAGCTTTTCTGAATTAATTGAAGTTTTACGTATCTGCTGAGAAGTTACTGTCCAAACTCTCAGCTCAAAACTACTATCCTCCAAATGAAAATGAAAGTCTAGGTACAATTTAACTGTGTAATCTACGCTGTATTCCCACTAACTCTGAATGCAAAACCCAAACTTCACATCTTTCCAAAGTTTTCAAGAGGATCGGCATCTATAAATCAAGACTTTATAATCAAGGATGTCAGTATGCAATATTGATACATTTGTTGAGTTATTGGAGTAGAACACGTCTCATAGAGCTCTCATCGTTGTGTTTTTATTCTAGATTCACATGTAAATGAAAAGCAGAATATTATTTTATGTTATGCCTTTATGTAAATTATAGCACTCATATTTTAATTTGAATGTAAACATACATAAATTTCCTCAAAGTTCTTATTGAAAAACAAAGTAAAAGAGTAAAGGAGGAAGATATCTAGTAAGTAATTTAATAGATCATTTAACCAATTTGTACAACAGTTTTAACAACATTGAGCTTTTCCTTCAGCTCTAATGGAAAGCTGAGTGTTTGAAAATCTCCCTCATGGGGTAAGTAGTGATTTGAAATATTTGCTAATATACGGCTTGTTTAAACTTCTGACTTCCTTGGTGCCAAATACTTTCATTCAGCTACCTAATTTTGTTTGTCAGACGTCTCCCTCCTTCTCTTACTCAGTGTAGAAGGAAAGTACTGTTCTAGTACCTGATTTGTGGAAGATTTTCAGAGTCGTGACAAAATAATTTTTTTGTTTATAGGTATTTATTGTTGATTCTTTGTGGAAGAAGAAGAGGACTATGCCTGAAATATGCTGAAAGACTCTTAATACAAAGATATAGGCAACTGCACTATACGTAACACATATCCAGCTGATTGAAAGTACGGCTGTGACATTTTCCAAGGAAATTATTGAGACATTGCGATATTAAAAAATACCATACAGTGTATAAAATGGAGTTAATAAGCATTCAGGAGCACAGTATCTAGTGTCATTCTCTTCCAGTCCCACGAGATTTTCTTAGTGCTGCAAATATGGCAACTTAATTTTGACAATCACAGGTCACTAAAAAGTCTTTTTGCAGGAAACTCACACTGAATTTTTGCAAAAAATTAAATTATAAGCCCTCCTTTACACTCAAAATTAGTTTAGGTTTTTATTTTTATTTTTTATTTATTTTTTTTATCTTTTGATCCAGAATCTATGCAGATCCTGAAGTTTACCATGAGTCAAGAGTGTATCCTTGCGGGAAAGGTGACCANGTGTTGTAACAAAGGATTATGCTGTTCATTTTTCCCATGGCAACTCAAGGTAGTGTCTCAGCATCTTTTATTGGTTTGCTTCCTCCCACATCTGTGTATTCACATCGGGTACTATATCAGCATAGTTCTCATGCCTGATGAGTAAAATTATCCTATCATAAGGTTTGCAGGTGAAATTAATGTTATGTTTGTGTTCGGGGAACGTTGTGTTGGCTGTTCCTTCTAATATTCTTATGTTGATGGGGAAACTTGAATGTCTTCAGTAGAAATGTCATAACAAGTTTGTATCTGCTAGTGGTATATTTCAATCAGAAGATTGTCCACAAGTTTCAAAATGGGATATGTGATTTCCTTTACTTCCTGTTACTGTTCACAACGATCTTACTCTCTTTTATACGTTTTATATTATCCATCTTTTGACCTGTTTTTCTTATTTCATTTTTTTCTTTTTCATTTCCCTCCTTTGTTCTGTTCGACACCGCGTCCTAATAAACTCCCCTGTCTTTCCCTTTACTCAGCCAATCTATTGACGATGTGATCTGAGACTAAAACCCTCAAAACTCTTTTACAATATCTTTCCATACCGTTCTAACTGTGGAATTAACTTCATGGCTTGGAGGTTTTCTTTAATGTGAAGAAAATTATTTGCTATATTTAATCTCCCCAAATCCTTAAATATGTTCTTTGAAAGTCCTGTAGTTTATTCAGAGTTTTACAAACTAAAACTTTGCCACCCAAAGGGAAATACTGTGACTTAACTGTTTGTTTTAGTTAGCTGGATTGTTTATTTTATCTGATTGGAGGCAAAAAGCCTTAGGTTATACAGTATTTAAGGAAAGAACCTTTTTCATCTATCTTTTTAATAAACTATCTGGTGCAGGGCTGATTCTACTTTAAATGAGAAAAAAGAGCCAATGTTCAGTGCAATCATTCCATCGACTTTGAGGAACTGACTCAGTATTCAAATTAAACAAACAGGAAAATCAGAGAAATATATTAACTTTACTTGCATTCTTTAATTATTACAAATTAGAAATGATAACTTTAACTTGCCTTAACCGTGTTTCCGGGCATTTTTTAAAATTACGTATATGGCTGTATATGACTATCCTCCATTTTCTGGTATCAAATTAGTTTCTAAGACAACATGTAAATATTCTAAAGCTGTGCACTATTACTGCAGTAGAAAGACTTGTGGGGTTAGACTGACGGGCAGATGTGAAATCACAATCTTTTCTTTTTAGAAAAGATAAGTAGTGTTGTTTGGGCTCCAGACTGAACACTTAAAGTACAAAATAAAATTGCCTAGGATTGAAAAGAATTGTGAATACCCTGCATATTTGCATTAATGTTTTAAATTAATCTTTGGTAACGTCTCATATGAAAAATCCTAACCTTATCTCACAGTTTTCAATGAAGGCAGTAATTGGTTTTTATGTGTAAACCCCCTCTTGTATCAGTAAGAAGAGGACTGCAAGAGGTGTGTTTATTATAAGATAATAATACTCCTGAGGGAAAAGAGACACTTAAAGAAGCTGTGTCCTGAAATGCTTCAGGAGTCTGATTGATCTGTAATCAACAAGATTTGGATAAAATACCTATGAAAGTAATAAAACACCCACAGAGAGGAACTGTCTGGGAGAGTTACAAATTACACGCTTCTGGAGACACTTGCTACGTATGATAGCTTCAGCTTTTCTGAATTAATTGAAGTTTTACGTATCTGCTGAGAAGTTACTGTCCAAACTCTCAGCTCAAAACTACTATCCTCCAAATGAAAATGAAAGTCTAGGTACAATTTAACTGTGTAATCTACGCTGTATTCCCACTAACTCTGAATGCAAAACCCAAACTTCACATCTTTCCAAAGTTTTCAAGAGGATCGGCATCTATAAATCAAGACTTTATAATCAAGGATGTCAGTATGCAATATTGATACATTTGTTGAGTTATTGGAGTAGAACACGTCTCATAGAGCTCTCATCGTTGTGTTTTTATTCTAGATTCACATGTAAATGAAAAGCAGAATATTATTTTATGTTATGCCTTTATGTAAATTATAGCACTCATATTTTAATTTGAATGTAAACATACATAAATTTCCTCAAAGTTCTTATTGAAAAACAAAGTAAAAGAGTAAAGGAGGAAGATATCTAGTAAGTAATTTAATAGATCATTTAACCAATTTGTACAACAGTTTTAACAACATTGAGCTTTTCCTTCAGCTCTAATGGAAAGCTGAGTGTTTGAAAATCTCCCTCATGGGGTAAGTAGTGATTTGAAATATTTGCTAATATACGGCTTGTTTAAACTTCTGACTTCCTTGGTGCCAAATACTTTCATTCAGCTACCTAATTTTGTTTGTCAGACGTCTCCCTCCTTCTCTTACTCAGTGTAGAAGGAAAGTACTGTTCTAGTACCTGATTTGTGGAAGATTTTCAGAGTCGTGACAAAATAATTTTTTTGTTTATAGGTATTTATTGTTGATTCTTTGTGGAAGAAGAAGAGGACTATGCCTGAAATATGCTGAAAGACTCTTAATACAAAGATATAGGCAACTGCACTATACGTAACACATATCCAGCTGATTGAAAGTACGGCTGTGACATTTTCCAAGGAAATTATTGAGACATTGCGATATTAAAAAATACCATACAGTGTATAAAATGGAGTTAATAAGCATTCAGGAGCACAGTATCTAGTGTCATTCTCTTCCAGTCCCACGAGATTTTCTTAGTGCTGCAAATATGGCAACTTAATTTTGACAATCACAGGTCACTAAAAAGTCTTTTTGCAGGAAACTCACACTGAATTTTTGCAAAAAATTAAATTATAAGCCCTCCTTTACACTCAAAATTAGTTTAGGTTTTTATTTTTATTTTTTATTTATTTTTCTTATCTTTTGATCCAGAATCTATGCAGATCCTGAAGTTTACCATGAGTCAAGAGTGTATCCTTGCGGGAAAGGTGACCAACAGTGTCCTGGTCTGCATTAGGCAGAGGGTTGCCAGCACCACTGGTGAAACACACACAGAGTACTCCGTCCAAACATGGTTTTCTCAGTATCACAGAGATGTGGAAGGAGATCACTGGAGGGCCACAAAGCTAATGAAGAGGTTGAAGCTTTTATCATGCAAAGAGAAGCTGAGAGAGCTAGAGCTGCTTAGGGTACAGAAAGTAAGGACCACAGGGGAATCTTATCAGCAACTGTAAATTTCTGCGGGGAGAGCGTAGAGAAGAGAGAGCCCAGTTCCAGGACATTCTAATAGTATTGTATTTAATAGAAATCTGTGACTACCATTTCTTTTGGGCAGTATACACAGATCTTTTTATCTTTTTAAAGTAGGTGTTGCACTATAATAGTGATATCTTCTAAACCTCTGTACTACATCTCAAGTATCAGTTCATACACTGGCACAAAATTTTGAAAGCTAAAGCAGCATTGTTTTAATTGCACCAATGCTGCTTTTTCTAAGTAGCTTAATATAAACAATTGACTTGAATGGATGTTCTTTAAAGGACAACTGAGGCCTGAAATTAATGTTGGCAGCAACAAAAATAAAAGGTTTCCCATGTAGATAGATGTCTGCAGGCAGAAGAGACAATCTCTGGCAAGGATCATAGCCAAGTAGTGCTGCTGACAAAGTTGGGGTTTGGGGTGTTTTTGTTTGTTTCTCCTTTTTGTTTTCATTTCCAGCTGTTTTCTTTGTCAGTTGCTGGAGAAGTTCTGTGCCAGGAAGAACACTGGGAGAGAAAGTGAAGTACTTTGATAAAATTAGAGATGGATAAGTGCCAACATATGTCTGCTTTTTGAGTACTAAGGGAACTACTGTGCTGGCACATAACAACATATTTTCACACCAATAACATTTACAGAGAGAAAGGGAAAAAGCTAAGATAGTAAAAATATTATGCAGGCAATTTGCCAATGATTTTAATATGATCTAATTTGCTAATTGAGAAAAGTGCTGGTGCAATTTACATAGCTTGCATATGTTATTGATTCTTAACAATGCTGCAGAAAAAGGAATATCTATTTGAACCATACAAGTGCTATAAACTTGACACCAAATTCTGATTTCTCATTTCAATATAAACAAATTTTAGACATTTAATGATGAACGTTCACAATGTGTTACTTATTTAACTATGTTTGATAGTATTTTTCCCCAAGGTTGTTTCCTGTCTTCTTGGCTTCCAAGATACTGGGTGAGATCCAGATATTTTGAAACTGTCACATTAATAGTTAAGGCTCAAGTTAGCAGTTATGTCCCCAAGGAACAAGTCAGAGGTGTGACTCTTACCAAAAAGCATCCCTTCGGACGGTGGGGAATAGAGGTGCAGGCCCATTGACCTGTCCATCAGGTAATGTGGTTGTTTGATTTCTCCTCTCCAAAATAAAGGGTTTCCAGGTGCCAATTTTATACTTTTGCAAACTCTGTCACATCTTGCTGAAGTGGGACTAAGTCAGTTATTATGTGTTCATTGGCTTTTGGCAAGGACCTAGCGGTTCGTCGTGCCCTTAGGGTGTGCTTTTAGAGGTCTTTCTGTTCTTAACTGAAGCAACCAAGGTCAGGCTGTAAAGCCTCCACCTCACCTCAGGTGTCACTCAGCTAATTTAAGTGTTAGACCAGTGCTGTGACCCAAAGTGGACTGTCCAGGGTGTTGCAGGTACCCTGGGCCCCTAAAGTTCACAGATTCCCTTTAGTGAAATTACACCAGATGACTCACTTAAAATACAAGAAATTCATTTACACAAGTGAAGTCTTAGGACTAAGACAGTCACTGGCTTATTATATCTGTACTTGTCATGATGAAAAGAGAAAGAAAGGAGAGAAGAAAAGAGAGAGAGAGGGAAAACAGTAAGATATCACCACATCCACTTTCAGAGTTTTTCAGCATGGTCTCATGGATCCCAGGATGTGGGCGCATGCTTGATTCCTTGGGGAGGCATTTTTTATGCCGCTGTGCCACCCCCCACTCAGTCAGTCAATGATGTGGGGCAAGGATACACCTCTGCATGGGATGTTGCAATTAGCATGTATTCAATAACCTTCATTTGCATATGCATGGCGTTTACCCCTTGTATGTATTTGGCCAATAATGAGGCAAAGATCTTTTTACAGTCACCGTCTCAGAGGGGTACGGCTCCAGAGCAAGACCTCTCTGGCTCCTCAAGGTCCTCTCCCGATGACACATACTGTTTATCATGATTTAATCGTGTCCACTTCATGCATTCCTATACAGCAGCAATGTTCGAGACATTCACATAACTCTTCAAGTCTCTCACACTGTCGTTGCGTGACTTGCTTCTTCCTGCAGTCCAGTGGCTGAAAGCAATTGGTTTAAGATATACCCTTTCTGTCACAGAATCAGTCCATCACAACCACCACCCAATCCACTTATTTTGCAGGATAGAGTTGCTCAAGTCAAACCACTCCCTTTTGCACGCTCACAGTGACTTTGGTGTTTGACACCCACAAGTCTAGGCAGGTCCACCTCTTGCAGGATCAGCCTTGACGAGTCCAGGCAAGTTTGTCCGTTGAAGAAAACTCACTTTTGAAATTACTAAGTCCTGGAAGAGATATTTTAGAGAGGCTGTGGAATGTTGAACCTTGTTGATTACCAAATTCATTTCCAATTCAGTCAGAAAATAATTTATCACACGCTTCTAATTTTATCAAAGAAAACTCCCCTATTCACATATGCTGGGGATAACTGGCTACAAAGCTACAAATCTGCAGGAAAAAAAAGGGGCCTTTCTGGTTGAGAAAAAGTGGAGTATGAGGTAGCATTGCCCTGTTGTGGTAATGAAGGTTCACCAGTTTTTGAACTGCACTAGCAACGATGTAGGCAACAGGTTAAGGAAAGAGATTTTTCCTCCTGAATTCAATATCTGTGAAGCTGCATCCAGAATAGCGTGGTCCGTTTTAGTCCCTCTATTAACAGAGCTATAGCAACAAATTGGAACACGCAGAGGGTCACTGAGATGTTTAGGGGGATGGATGACACAACGTACAAGAAGAGGCTGGAAAAGCTGAGATTCTTGTTCAGACTACAGAAAGAAATACTAAAGAGAAAAGAGGTACCTAACCACAATCTTCCTCTTCCTAAAAAACATAAAGATGCAGCCAGTCTATAGTCAGAGACACGCAGCGTAAGGACAGTGGGGGCAATTTGCAGGAAGGAAGTTTCCATGTAGGTATGAGGAAAGAAATGTTCACTTTTGAATTTATTATGCCCTGGAGCAGATATCCTCGAGAGGCTGTAGGATGTCCATCCTTGATGATTTCCAAAACTTGACTGTAAAAAGCCCTGAGAAATCTGCTGTGATATGGAGGTTAGGCTTGGTCCAAGGAGGAGGTTGCATTAGAAGACTTCTAGCATGAAATCTGTATTTTTCTATGACTGTATGTGAGATTTTCTTACACTATGGAAAATTTGACTGTATTTTTCTAATGTGGGCATCTATTGCCATGTTTGGGCTTTTTGAAAACAATTCAGATATTATTTTTCTCACTGCTTATTTTGATGGTGTCTGCCTAATTTATTTTGGAATCGTGTCTTGATTTATCTTTTTTATTACTCAATTATTCTTTTTCTTTACTGAATATGTTTAGAAATTTTTAATCATAGAAAGGCCTTTTTCCACTACCTTTATCACCAGGTCCCTTGCCTCACCGAGCCCCTAACCTTCCTTTTTTCTGATAGATGACTTAGAGAAATTTTTCACATTGCCCTTCACCTCGTTATCTAGCGTCAGCTGCATCTGGGCTTTGGCCTTTCTCACTCCATGTCTACGTAAGCGTACAGCGTCTTTGTATCCCTCCCATGTAGCCTGTCCTTGGTTACACAATCTGCATATTTCCTTTTCATGTCTGAGCTCAGTCAGGAGCTCCATACTTACCTTGCACCATGCTTGCCTAACATTTGCCCATTGGAATGGACCTTTCCTCTTCTCTAGGAACCTTAACTTGAAGGACAATAAATAAACTAGACCCAGGTTATAAACGACTATTTGCTTTCTTTTCTTACACAGTGATTACCCACATTTTCTAAAATTTATTAGGGATTTTAAATTAATATTCAAAACATTTAAATGTTTAATTTTATTATGTTATTCATTAATTGATCTAATTTTTCTTACAGGCTTTGGAATCTTCCTCAAAGTACTTTGAATACATGTACATTAATGTATTTATAAGCCTTGTGCAATAAATCTTAGCAAAGCAGAAGGCATGATTGCCTCTAGAATTGTAAACAAATAGAAAATAATTCATAGGGACACCTCACAAGTTTATCTACTCCAGCTTCATGCTCATATACATAAAAATTGACACTAGTAGATGCTGTCTTTTCCTGTCATTCACATTCCAGTGCTTTCCCTGTCTTACAGCTCATTTACTTTTTCTTAAATTTTAGCTCATTCCATTTTGTTCTGTTCCCCATAGACATGGAGAATCTTCTTTTTGTGACAACTTTTAACATATGTGAACATTGTTATTTTTGATCTCTTCAACCTCCTCCATTCTAAATAAAGGAAACTCAATTAATTCAGTCTTTTCTTATGGGAATTTTTTTTCTAGATTGCTTATCACTATTACTGCTCTCTTCTGAACTTTCTCTAATTAGTGCCCACCTTTTCTGAAGCACAGTACTCAAAGTAAAATATGGCATTCCATTTGAGACCTCTGCCTTACAGAGAAAATATTTTTTTTGTGGTTTACATACTATATTTCTGTATCATAAAGATAATTACTTTTTTTTAATGTTCTGGCAGTTTTGACTTGGTTCACAGGGAAAAAAAGGAATCTTAAAGGAAAATTTTGGGGTTGGATTGAATTTACTCAGGACATTTCTCAAAATCAGTCTATTTCAGTTTGATTACCAATTATGAAATGTGCATAATACAGTGTTATACCAATAATGTACCAGCAATCGAGACGTTGCACAGAAAGTGTGGGACAAGTTTGAGGAAATAAAAGGCTTGATGTCTGTGATCAAGGAGCTGAAAACAAGTTGGTTTTAAAGTGTATTTGCTGTGTCACAATACCTGTAGGAGAAGTATGTTGCGGTTAAGCCTCTCTCTCTTATTGAATATTGAAGTGGTTAAATGTTGTTGTAACTACTGACCTCAGTCAAGAGCCAGTGACAAGCTGCCTGCACTAGATGTTTAAACTAGGTCCTCTTAAGAAGAGACAGAATAATGTTAGATTTATTGCAACAGTAGGTTCAAGAAAAGAGGTATTTTCTTTGAAGAAAATACTGAGTCTGTAAAAGAAAGTAAGAGAACGTTTAGTTTTTAATGAGGCAAAGCATCAGTACAATATAGGAGATTAATCTGATCTCTAAAAGTTATTTGCTGCTCTAGGAAGTGATACAACACTTTGCATAATGAAAATTGCCTACTAAAATAGACTAATTTTGAGGGGAAAAGATTAAATTTGTCTCGAATCAGAGGACATCAGAGTGAAGACTGACTGTTCCACCAGTGTGTGTTTAGTGGCTGTGGTTTGAGACACACATGGATATCTAGAAATGATTTTAAATAGGAATTTCTTGGAACAAGATACAGAGATCCTTAATCTTCAATGGTGTCTTTTCATTTCTCCACCCATTTTCTTAGTGAAGATTTTAACTGCATTTTTTAGTTCGGATGCTGTAAATACATTCTTTTATTTGCATTTTACCTAAGTCACACCTGAGCTAAGGGTGATTTTAGAGTAAGTGACTAGTCAGCAGTTCTTCATCTATAAGATAAATAGATAAAGCAGTCATTCTCCTCAGTTACTGGGGACAGCATGACAAGTGTTTAGTTCCTGGGAATATCACCAAAGCTCAGTGTTTCACCAGAAACAGGCCAAGTGGACAACTGGTATTTCAATTAAAAATTAAAAATTAAAGCAGGAAGAAGTGATTTTTCATTAATAGTCAGGATGTCCACTTGAGTAAAGGTTTTTGGGAACATGCTTATATCCTGATGGCTCCCAGGGAGTTTGTCACTGATTATCATGGGGGAAAAAAGTAGTGGTAGAAGCTTGATGTGCTGTCTAGGGGAATATTAATAAGACATCATGTTCTGGAGTAATAAAAATTGAAAATGGGATCACATTATTGAATTTGGTCTTCTGATTCCTCCCTGTATGGGAGAAGCTTTAGAAATGCATACAGGCTTTATTTGGACTCAAATGTGTGGTTCTGCTGTTCTGGTAAATAAGCTTAGGACATGAGTGCAATGCAAGACCACTGAAATATTAAAAGGACCAGACATCTCTGAAAAAAAATCAAACAATTGTAGAGCCTGGGAATAGCACAAATAGCTTAATAATTAAAGGATGCTGGTGGTACACTTGTAAGTAACAAATGAGCATATGCTGATCATTAATATATCTATATTGAAAGAAAATTCAGAGCCAATAGAGCAGGAAAAGTCTGGAATGGAGGCTTATAAAGTAAGAATAATGGAGACTAAAAAACCTTATTACTTCTAATATTGAGATTAATAAATGTACGAAAACAGGAGATGATTTCTTGTCCCATTATCAGGGTCTATGCTCAGTGCTCAGTGATCCAGATAGTCACTCATTTTGTATAAAGACTGTTCCATGATAGCCTCCTCCACTTTCTCCCCAAGGTATCAGGCAAGAAATTAACATTACAAGTTGATGTTCTGGATACCGCACGCTTCGTTGTATATATTTGAAGAACAATCCAAGGGTGTTCTGGCCATTTCCTATTTTCTTACACCAACATGGCTACCTTTTACTGAAAACTGATAGAATTTGGCAGAGGGGATGAGAGTTTTTCCTGTGCTAGGGAATAATTCTGAACACATTGTGTTTACTAAAGAAATGCATAGCCTATATTTGTTAATTTCTCAGATATCGTTATTTGATAAACTCTACTACTCTCATCCTACTTTTGTATATAACAGCAGTAATAAGATATTTTTATTATTATTACTTGAGAGGGGAAAGAAGTATGCTTGAACATCTAGGGAAGGAGAGGTAACTTAGCACTGCTAAACATGCTGAGATGCAGGTAGTCACGTGCCCACTCAATCTAAGCCCCAAGCTGAAGTGCTGTGTACCAGTTCTGCCCAATCCAATATAGGACTACACTAGAGAGAGAGTTTCACACACTTCAGACAATCTTTAAAATGTTATCCTACTGATTTTGATTGAAATTTTATAAAATCTTACTGCTCGGTAAGTTTATAAACATTTAACCTGTTCTAGGCTGCATGGTATGGGGGCTGGAACTAGGGGATCTTTAAGGTCTCTTCCAACCCAAACCAATCTATGATTCTATGATTCTATGACTTTTGTAACTCTAATAATGTTGTAACTAGGGAATAGTCGCCCTGATTTTTTCAAGCAGTTTCCTTCCCCCTTGTTGCTCCAAAACAAAGTAGTAAAACTACAAGGAACCTGTTCTGGTGTAGAATAGATTCTTTTATCTTCATCTTTATCCATTGTCAGTATTTTGGGGCTATATTAAATTTACTCAGATTTTGTTATATGAGTTTGACTGTCTCAGTTGTTAAAAATAACTTTTGGAATTTTAATCTTCATATAATTTAAACAAGCAGATTTATGACTCTATAGTTTATTATTCTATGTATGACTACATAGTTTATTATTCATGTTAGATATTAAAGTGCATGTGTATGCTTATACAATAGTCTCTTATTCATATTGTTATTCCTAACAGCATTAAAGATTTATATGCTTTTGGGTGCACCAGGAGCTATCTCATCAAGCTAATAATTAGGCATTAGGGATAAACTCCTGTCTCCATGGCCTGAAGCTCACATTTTTTATTCAAAATTATGCCAGAGATGGTTTATATGCATACACTTCTTTTGAAAGGGAAAGTGGATTGGCTACAATGAACACAGAGAAAAAAATAGAGCACTAATTTATTTTTTCTCTCACCCATCAGAACTTTCAGCAGTTGAACATGCTGTAAGTGGAAGGATATGGAGAAAAGGACTGGGAATACTTATGCAGAAATCAGGGGTTGGTATAGATAGGAAGAACAGGTTGGTTTGGCGTGCCCCAAAGCACTCATAGGATTAAGTATGATATGTTCAGTTCACATTTGATTTACAAAATGCATACTTTTCAGGAAAAAATTGACTATATGTTGCCACTGTAATTAGCAGTAATGATATTTCTAATAAAGAAATAATATCCATATTATTGTATTTCAAATATAAACTAATAACTTAAAAAAATTAAAAGCCTACCCTGACATGAAAACAATAAGATATTAATTTTCTCTTGCAAAAATGCCTGGAGCAAGACAAGTAATAAATTATGTCTACCATAAATACAATTGTATTTCAACTTGCAAAAGCCGAGATAATGAAATGCTAAGGTTTCATTAGCTATATTAAAAGGATCTAGAACTTATTCCTCAAACTTTTATTTTGGCATGCTTTTGCCTTAAGTGGAAAATCTTAATGATTTCATTAGTTTATTTGATTATTTCATTATTTAGTTGTTTCTTAATTTAATTGTTTAATTTAGATCCTAGATTGCACAGATATGCTTATAGTGTTCTCAGTTTTTGTGCATAAACAAACACATTTAAGTACAAAATGTAAACAGATGTATAGTCCTACACGCACTTTCACATACTCACATATGTGTTGGTGTATGTGTGAATAGAGGTCTATCTGCATTTATTGCATTCATACGTGTCTTCTACTATTTATACTGATGATTACAAAAATCCAAGTCTTTCTATCTAGCTAAGGATGTTTTTGAGAAGAGAGGAAGGAAACCTGATATACTTGACTTTGGAAGTTCCCAAGTCATTTAAAATCAAGGTGTTCAATATGATCTGTTATGCTTCTTGAGGTGGCCCCCAGCCATATACGTCAAGATACCCAAATCCGTGCCAAATCCTTTCCTTCTGCAGATTTGCACTCATTACTCATTTGCAACAATTAACAAAAATTAAAAACTTTGTTATTAGGCGGGGTCATTTATAGTTTTGCATCTAACCTGTTGTAGGAACAATACCAATAATCTGACAAGTAAACACATTGACCAACACCATGAAACAATATTCACGATAGAGTGATCCCTCCATTAAAGTCTGTAATACTCAACTTAATTGTCATGATGACAAGCACACACAAAACTATTAAATTTTAAACTCACAGTTGAAATGTAAGTATTATATGGTCTGATTATTTTAGTAATTTTTTTCAAATGGGGAAAATCACTGCACAAAAATGGATGTTGAGTATCTTTTCTCACTGTTTGTTCTTTTTATTATGCCTTTCTGTCGAAGAAAAGAATTAATCTCAGCCATCTACAATTTGTAACAGCTGGGACAGCTGGCAAATACACTGTCAATTTTCCATCAGTTAGTTAGTGGAATTTATTTACAGAAACAGTCATAAAATAGATCCATTACTAAACAAACTATGTAAGGAAGTTTGGGCCCAGGGCACTGTCTTCTACTTATCTTTAGAATATAACTTTATATATGCTAATATACTATGCTAATATTAGAAACTCTTATGCCTGAGAGCCACATTTAGATTTCCCTGGATCTGATAATTTATAATTAATATATACATTTGGTAAGTCTCATCACAGTCCATACTTTTTCAATAGAGGCACAGATCTCTGAAAAACAAAATTTAAGCAAACTACCATCTTCTCTAATATGTCCCAGTAAATTATTTTATTTTTTTGCCAAGTTCAGAAACATTAGGCTAACATCAGATCACAGGATCTGAGCACCTGTCTAAGCTTGCCTTTGGCTGAGCTGAGTTTAGGTTGTATTTATGACTGGAGGAGTGATTGCTGCAGCACCTGTCTTATGTAACCCTCTTATGAGCTCTGTGAATGTCATCCATAACAAAAGTCTGACCCAGACAGTCATGGCAAAAGAAACAATTGCCCTTTCTGTCAGCTGAAGCTGAGGCAGGCTCCTTAACCTTTGCCCTTCAGATGGGCATCAAAGAGAAGGCAGTAGATAGATAGTGATAAGAAAAATTAAGAATAACCCCATGGCAGTCCTGAGGCTGAGGAGATATTCAGCACTGATGCATTGAACTTCAGCAAAAAGGGACAATCTGACCAGCCACTGTGACCCACGTGTCTGCTTAAGGAAGGCTGGTGCCACTGACCTTTGGACCAAGAGAAGTCAGCACAACACCAAAGTGAAGAGGTGGCTAGGAGTTAGTTTTCTTGCATAACAATGTAAAGACTTTACTATTGAGGCGGTTCTATATTAGTTTGGAATTCCAAGTGTTATCATTACCGTAACTGGGCTAATAATGACTGCTGGGATTTTGGGGGGCTGTTTCTGGTTTGGGGGTGATTTTATTTCTCTTTGTTAATATTTGAATTAACTAGCAAAAAAGTCTTGGCTCCACGTACACATAATATATTCTTTTTAGCCCATAAGATTCTGCGTGTAACGTTACCTCTGGGAGATCTTCATGTGTGTAACACAGTCTGTTCCCATAGCCTAAAATCCTTGTGTCCTACTGCATCATAGATACATACTCCTACACGTAGAGTTGAGAATTTTGCAGCAGTTGATTTAACTTTCTTAAAATATCACAGAATGGTTGAAGTCGGAAAGGTCTTCTGGAGGTCATCAAGTCCAACCCCCTTGCTCAAGGACCGCCCAGAGCCAGTTGCTCATGAACATCACCAGGTATTTTCAGGGCTGGAGACATCCACAACATCTATGTGCAAGCTGTGCCTCTAAACTGATGTTCTGATGCACGCTTTAGTGCATCCCAAGGTCCTAAACCCGCAATGTCATTCTCATCTAGCCTGAAGTCTCGTGAACTGAAGTTATTTTCTTGAAGGAAAGCAAGAAATACAGAGCATGTGGGGTGAGGAAGGGCCAAAGAACGGATCTGGAGTGGCCTTCCAAACACTTCCGTATCTCATGGTTTTGACAAATCCACAGGTAAGCATTCTTTTATCAGACCTACTGTTGTGAAGATTGGTAATGGATTTCTAGTGCCCAGAACTATCATTATTTTCTTCTGTGCCATTGCTTCTTTTATAAGCAATCTCTACATCTGACTGTACATTGTGTATATGAGATATTCAAATTTTAGTTCCTTTAAGACCTGTGCTGAATTGGAAAAACATAAAATTAAATGATGCTTATGCTTGATACTTTTTCTTCAGAAGCTGCTAAAAACCCATTGATTTCTAGCAGATACAGTTTAAGCTCAGATGTCTATAACTTTGAGGAAAGCAAATTCAAGATTATATTAATTTTCTTAATATTTTCCACATATTAATGTACATGACAACTGTATAAAATACTTTGAGTGCCAAGGATTTATAATCTTTACAGTAAGATATGTATACCTTTATAGGAAAACCAATGTAGTCAGCAAGATTTTTTTTTCTGATATGAAAATCACCGTTGAGATAATAACATTTTATTTAGAAATTCACTGTATTCAAAAGAGAACCACATAATGTTTTTTAACACAACTTGGCCTTTAGTTTATTATTTAAAAAATAGTGCATTTCATTTCACTACAGTTAAGAATAGATAACATTTTAAATATCCATTGATCATAGAGTTCTGACTCCTATTTTGACTCTGGCAAGACCCTATCTGAGATAAACCAAATGAATGAATGTTCTTTCTTCCTATGCTTATATTGTGATTGTGTTCTTAATTTAGACCATACTGCCTTTCTGTTCCTATTTTTGAGCAGCTGAAGGCAAAAATTAAGATTTATTGAAAGAAAAACCATATTAAATTATGAAAAAAGGCTTTTAAAATGTTGAATTTTGGTAAAATCTGTCATTCTCTATGTGATATAAAATGAAATTTTGAAGCACATTTTTAAATCAGCATTTTACACTCACTTTCATGCCTTTATAGCTGCAAAAACCTGAAGTGATTAATGGGTCAAGAGCAGATTATTTAGGTTACTTGAGGTCTAGTGCTAAAATGTCATAGCTCTTTTCATGGCCTGGCTCCTGATTCCTTCTTAGTAACTAGAGAGGAAGAGAAATCTTTTCTTTTTATTTCTTCCAACCAGCAAGGAAAAACAAAATTTACTGAATTAGTTTTGAGTTTTATATAATGATGGCAATTACAAACAAACAAACAAGCGTGAGCGTTTACTGGCCTCTCAATGTGTCTGATGGTTTTTTTGCACAGACTGGTGTGGGAGAGAGTTGGAGGCAAGGCAAAGAGGAAGACAGCAAATAACGAGAGGATTATGTTATGAGCAAGGTTGATATCAGAGACTGCCAGCTCTCTCCTTGTAGGCGTGTGTGTCTCTCCTCTGGTCTTAGCACACGTGGAACAAAAGACAAAATGAACAAAAGATTGTTCTTAACAATGGATTGTAAAAATGAGGAAGCTGTAATATAATGGTCTAAATGGCATAATTCTACACATAAATTAAAGCAGACTTTTTTTTTTTTCTGTTCAGGCTATAGAGCACTGCAAACATTTTCCAGGTCAAGAAACTTTTCGTCACTTTACCAACATCCTTTCATGGATCTGTTCTGCTTAATATCCTTGCAGTTATTTAACTTCAAGTAGGATTTTCTTTCCTTCAATAAGTGATGTGGAGTGGCTCAGTCATTATTCCCCAAGGTCAGAGTTTGTGTTTTACATTGATTTCACGCACTTTTCCTTGTGCTTTGAATTTTTCCTTCTTCATATTGTCTGAAGTGAAATGTACACTGCTTCTCAACAGGTCAATCTACTAATAATTCTGTGCAGTACATAGAAAAGTTTTGCTTTGACTTCACTAGTCTGTTCACTATGACACTTGTGTATAAGAATTTATAGGGACATAGAGATTTACTATTTTGAAAAATATTTTTCTGTAAGTTAAAATGCTTTTATTACATTTTAAATAACAATACCACCACATATTTAATTTTCCTAGTCAAATAAGTGAAAATCCATTACTTAAATACTTGTACATACAAAAAAATGGGCATGAAATCTTAGAATATTGATAACAAAAGTGTAATAATGTTAAGAATAAGCAAAAGTTTTATAACAGTAGCACTTTTTTTGTTAGAATTAAGTGTAATAGAATCTGGCTTTTATATGGGTTGAACTCTCAGACTCACTTAAAAAAATAAAAATTTTAAGGTTAATTCTGAAATCTTAAAATGTGTTGAGTGTCACTAATGCAGGACTGTCAAAATAATTTGACAAATGGAAAAATCTGTCTTTTCAGTAGAACATCAAACGTACAAATATTTAAAATTAGCCTATTTTATGACTTACAAGAAGTGAAATTGTGTATTTAGTGTCTGATTTTTTTTTTAATACACCGCATTTTAATGTTAGACTAGATTACCCTCATATGTCAATTTCTCCTATCACAAAATATGTAGATAGCTAGGTCAGGCATCCAAATTAAGGCATTCAGGTACAATAAAACAAATATAAAATACCCCCTGCATTGTCAATGCAAAATGATGCACTCTTCCAGATCACCGTTCAGATCTTGCAAAGATTGAATCATCCTTTAATCTGTGAACCTTTGAAATGCTGTCTGGACTTGGTGCACCTATGTGTTTTTGTGACAAAAACATTTTATTCATAGAAAACAAACATTTTGTAGACAAAATGTTTAACCATATATTGCGGAAAAATTACTCCAGGATTTTGGTGAGTCATTGTTCTCAGTTCCTTCTGGGATGCAGAGAATTTGCCAAATGTACCCTTGCAATACAGTGTATTTGAGAGGTGAATATCACTAAATGGGTGTTTGGCTGAAAGGAGGAGAAGAAAAATTGTACAATTAAAAAAGTGTTGCTAGTTATCTCTTAAATTTTTCAAAATTCAAACCCAACTAATGATGAAAGATTGTTACAAATACCTTATGCTATATTAAGTCATTTGTAGCTTTGTGTCTTGCAACAGAATATTATAAATTTAGCTTCTGTTACAGAAGTTCCAATGGAGATTGCTCTTTTTTGTTTTCTTTATATATATATATAAATATATAAAATTTATTTTAAACTTGCAAAAATCAGATCAGGGAGTCTTCAAAAGTCAGGGGAACTAATTTTCTTAATTTGATTTGTTTGATGCTACATCCACAGAACTGGTGAAACTTAATTAATTTGGTTAACCCAGGCTTTCTTTCCTGTTGCCTTTCTGTTCCTCCAAATTTAACAGAAAGGCTCTTCTGTAACTGAAATGTTTTGACTATTGGTTTCTTCTAGAAAGAATTAGTTGGTTAAACTTCATCTCTCAACTTATACCTCTTGCATACGTGTATCTAGAAATCATTCACAACAGAAATAATTTTTAAAACTCACACATACATCTCCTTCTCTTCGAACAATAAAAAAACCCACCTATGTACACCTTTAGCTTGTTGAGTTTTAGGAGTTTTAGTACAGACTGTATGAATTGGTGAATTCCTTTCCAGTCCTTTGCATTCTGAAGCAGAAGTAGCTTCACCGGTCTTTCTCTTCTGTGAGCTGGCTGGCTCATTTCTTCGCCACTGCCAACGTTTGAGCTGAAAGAGTGTTAAAAGTCAACCGATCAACCAATCAAAGAAAACCCCAAAACACTGCATATTCATTCTTCAGGAAAAAAACGAAACACAGAATGAGAAAATGCCCAGAGGGTAGAGCTTTAGGAGTTGTATGGCTATTTTCTCTTTTGCTCTTTGCACCTGTGCAAAGCCTCGGTCTTTTCTAGGCACCACAACGTTCTAAGTTAGAATTTCTGTAACTGCGTTCTTAATCTGTAGACCCTTTGTTAAAGGTTCACTGAAACTGATTTGATCTAGGAGGATACTTTGCTTCCTACATAGTCATTAGGCTTTTGGTTCACCTGTAAAATATATGATGCCTCTCTCCCAGCTGCTGTGCTTGTAAAGTGGAATTCTATGCATGTGGGCTTTAGTACGCCATTGGTGCATGGCCATGTAGGAGGACCTGTACCAGAATCCCAAAGATGGAAATGCTCCAGATTTCACCAGATGAGAGGCAGCCTGTGAGATGCGTGGTTGCACAGAGCTGCCTGTCTTCTCTTTTAAGCTACATGAGAGAGGAAGGAAAAATAATAGTAAAAAAGCAGTAGGAATTAAGAGAAATGTGTCGTGTAAAAGACAGAAGAGTATATCTCAGTAGAGAAACAACACCCTTGAAATACTTTTGGACAATAATTTCTATTTTATTTTTACTGATTAGATGCTCTTTGCCCATGTCTTGTGATATCAATTGCAAATGAAAAGGGAAACGGAATCTGTGAAATTGCCAATTGAAAAGGACAAAATGGCACTGTTGATAAGACATACAAAACTCCCATTCTGTTCTGCTACTGACGCAACTCTGTGGTTCCAGAGAATTTTGTCGTACATATTGTTTTGTGTTCTTTATAAACAAACAATCTTTACAGTTTCAGTGAAACTGTTTAGTTTCACCCAATGTACTTTATTCTTGATGCTTTGTCACTATGAAACCATAAAGTTTTAATGAAACTCCTGTGCCATTGTTTAAGGCACAAGAAGGGAAAATAGACTTTGTTTATTAGGGATGTGGATGAAGGATTTCATATTTCAGCTGGTCATATACAATGCCAATAAACTTGCAGCTTCCCATACCTGTTCCTAGTCGAGTGGGCAGTAGTTTCCAGGGAGTATGGCTGTCCTATATGCTGAAATAATAAATTCAGTCAGAAAAATAATATAAAATCCGTAAATTATTTTAGACACAGAGTAGTCTAGGAAATGGAGTTTCTCCTATAAATTTCTTGACTGTAAATGGTGAAACAGTAGAAATCATAAATAATACAGGATTTTATGTTTAGCATTGTGTGAGTTTTATAGAGCTCAAATGGAACATAATAAGGAAACAGCGAAGTTCTCCCAGGATGCTTGGTGAGTTGTGGGATGAATTTTCCTCACTGATGCCAAGTAAGCTTTTTTCCCCCACTACAATATTCACATAAACAGCAGGGATGCATTTAATTTCTTAAAAGCTGTATATAACTGCTAATTATAAAAGACAAGAATTGATTGATGTATACCTGACCTAACATAAATTCTCTTTAAAAGGATAACCCTCTGTGGTCCAAATTCTAGGTTTTGAGAAGTCCTTTAATGCATGGCAATTACCTGTGTGCTTTGCTGGAACATTTTCTAAAATTTAAATGATAGGTCTTCAAAAACACAGAGGATAGAGAGCAGAGATTTGCAGAGAGACAATTAAGGAGGTATTAGAAAGAAGATAGTACAGATTGTGGTGATCAGGTGCAGAGCTCAGTTAGACAAATGTACTGACTACATTTTATAAGTGACTGACCCCTTTTATAACCCTTTCTGTCCTTCCTTTGTTCCTCCCTGATCTCCTTTCCCTGCACATTCCCTCATCAATTTGTATAGCTCCAATGACCCTCTGCAACACCCTGGACCCTCAGATTTATATCTTTATTAATAATCTGCACGCTTCTGGTTTGCCTGCAGTTTCTTGATAGCCCATCAAGTAGCGTGGCTGATCGGGTTTGTTTCTAGTTATTGTTTCCCTTATGTTTATCTCTTAGGTCTCTGTCTCTGCATGTTTTGTTTATTATTTTCCACTTCTTATCATACTATTTTGACAAGGTTCTTGATCACATAATCTTACAGAAATAAATGTTCCCATGTTGTGCATAAGCCCATCGATTAGTGACTGACCAGCTCTGATTCTCCTTATTGCCTCATTTGGTCATGGTTGTGTCTCAGTATGTTTATTTATTCTTTTCCTCTTATCTTATTACTGTCTTTTGCATTAAAAAAAATTCTTGACCAGATACGAGAGGGAGGGATGGAGCAGACATTCTCTCTGTCCACGTACCCTTACACTTGGAGTCTCAAGAATGTCTTTCCTTTACCACAGCAGTGATCACTTGTACAAGCAAGTGGAATCACAGCTTGGCTGAGGTTGTAAACCACCTCTGGAGATCATCTACTCCAACTCTCTGCTCAAAGATGTTCAGCTAGGGCAGGCTGCTCCAGGTCATGACTTCACAGTTTCCCTGGGCAACCTGTTCCATTGCTCAATCATCCTCACTTTGTGTTCTTCCCCCTGTTCCCAGTATTTAAATGGAATTTCTTGCATTTCTATTTTTTGCACATTTCTTCTTGCTCTATCACTGAGCATTGCTGATTTTCCTTTGTCTTCTTAGCACCATGTCATCAGGTATTTATACACATTCATAAGACCCTTCTGAATCTTCTCTTTTTCAGGTTAAACAGTTCCAGTTTCCTTGGTCTCTCTTACAGATGCTCCAGGCTCTTAAAAATCTTTGTGGCCCTAATGGAGTGTCCTAATGTCACCGGACTGAAGTAGTAATGGAATGCAGTCAAATAATGACTTTTTTTAGACTCTTAAACCGTCAGAGGAGGGGTGACTAAAGTAGGAAATAATAAGTAAAAACCTCAAAGAAAGTAAAAGTTTGGGAAATTTTCACTTTAATCCACAAGTGATTAAACATACTGAACCAAGTACTGGTGCTGAAATGCCACAGCTGAGTCTAACTGTTAAAAAAAATAAAAAAAAGAAAATTCCATATATTCTAGAGTTCAGTCAAAAAACTGTAACTGTAAGCCAGGAACTGTCAGTAGTTTTTCACGGTGATCTCTGAAGGCAGAAACAGATTTTTATAATTGTTTGTTTGGCTTTCCACATCATTCCCAGGTTTAGGTTACCAGATATTCTATGCTGAAATGCACGGGAAACTGAGAAAGATAAGCAGCACCTCTTTGGCAGCCTATAAAGCGAGTGTCATGGCCCTGAACACTTCCCTAAGGCCTCACTAGCCTTGTCCAGCCTACCTGGGAGCTCCTCCCTCCACTGCCTGTAGCTCAGGACCCCACTTCAGCCCAGTCCTAGCCTCCTGAACTCTCCCGATTTAACTGGGGCCCCTGGGCCCAGGGGTATTGCTGGTGGCCACAGCTGAAACTGTTTAGGGGTCACAGAGGCCATGGTTCCCATTGGGGTTCCAACAGAGAGTGCAACAATCAGACCTATCACACATGCAAAGCACATATGAAAACAGATGGGTTTTTTTAAGATGTTGAAGAAATTTGGATGTGATGTTGAGAAAAGTGATCCTTTTCATAGGATTTTTATATATTCTGAGGTATTATACAGTCTAATGTGGGGCTGAAAGGTGCAAGTGGTAAATTCCAGGGGCGTTGCTATATTCCTTGCATTCATAACCGTTCCTTGGGTGTCTGTATAACAAAAGAGAAAGGTACAATTCAATCTACTTCAACCCAAATTTGAAGAGCAACTCCAAGTTTCTAGTTAAAAAAAAAAGTAAAATATAAGCCTTAATATACACTGTTCATATAGGGTTAAATTCTTAACACTAGAGCACAAAGAGTGACTGTCAAATAGCAGAAAGAAATCTCCTCTTTGCTGGAAGGAGTCAAACAAAATTTTTGCTGGAGTTTTTACCAAGTGAATGAGAGAGAAAAAGGACAGCTAAGGAGATGCTAGCTTGTTACTACAGTAGTAGGGTAATAGTGACATAGCAAAGGTCTGTGAACAGATTGTGTAACTCCATCTGTAGGACAACCGGGAATTCGCTATGGAATAGTCATGGAGATACTGTTAATGTCTCTATAATTTAGCCATAAAAAGAAAGTTTTGTAGCAATCACTTTCTCTTTATTCACATCGTAGTAATCTACCTATTTTTGAAAACCAAAGGAGAGGGTTGAACACTGATCCAAATGAAAAACAGCAGAACACTTAAATTATTTTGTCCATAATGTTGAATTTAGCCAGCTCAAAATTTTTCTTGCAGTAGAGTCCATACACTTGCTACAAGAGTCCATACACTTTATTATCCTTCTCATATTCCAGCTTTTAAAGAATGCTGAAAATAGTGTCTCCATTCTTCCTTGTGGAACTAGTGGGGATGGCATTTTAAAGCATCCACTTTCTAATCTTCCAATGACTTTAGCTTGCAAATATAAATACATTGTTCATAATTCAATTTCTTGGAAAAATGAAAACATAAAATAATGCTGAATATAACCATAGTCATCACATGCGCACATCAGGTTTAAAAATGCAGAAATGTACTTTTCATTTTTCATTGGTTAGACTGAGAAATTGTCTTCTACCATCCTCAACAAAACAGGACAAGATTACATGCAGACCAAAAAATTGAGTAAATTATTACCTGGCACTTGAAGAATATAAACTATTTGTAAAATTAGTCATAAGTGATGTTCAAGAAACCAGAGATATCTGACTACAGAATCAATAAAAAATAGGTACACCTCTACTCACTTTTTTTCCCACTTGAGATGAGAAAGCAAACTTAAGAATGAGAGAATTCCTATGGAAAATAAATATATTTTAAAGTGGCAAAATTAAGCACTTAATTTTTTTTAACTACTTTCAGTTCTTTTTGCAATACACACGTCTTTTTTCCACAATTAGCATGAATCTGATTGTTGTTTTACTTTTGACATTCTGGTGGTTTTCTTAATAAAAACAGTCCTTTGGAAATATTTCTTTTTTTTATTATCCTCTGATTTGGGGTGTTAATTGTACGATATGTTTAAGTACACTGTAATTATCAAGCTACTTCTGACCTTTTTTCTCATTCTCTCTTCTGTAATGTGTGTTCTTAAAAGCTCCTATTGGATAGCTGTTAATGTTACTTTTCTTTGTCAAGCACTGAAGGAATTTCTTCCTTCTCTCCAGGTGGGGATTATGTAAAACACAAACCCCACAGCTGAACTCCTTTGTGTACATAGGAAGACTTTACAAAGTCTAATGAGAACATCTATGTAGGCCTCAAGGTAGATATGTTTATTTCTAATAAAGGATTGGCAACTATAAATTGAAACTGACTAGGGAAAGTTTTGTAAATCAAGTTTAGGGGTACTGTCAGTTTTAAACTGTTATCTCATAAATTATCAGAATACTTTGAATTGATATACATATTTGTAGCAGCAGAAAGGTTCCTTGTATGTTTTCTCTCTGAGGCATGTACTGTTTAAGTCGTATTATTTAGGCATTCTGAATTTAAAACTGAGGGAAATTAAATTACATATTTAAAAATCTAGAGGATTTGATACAACATCTCTTCTAATAAGCAAGTGATCCTCAGAGAAGCTGGTTGTATTAAAAATTAAATATTTGCCTTTGACAGAGTTCTAAATGAACAAGGATGAGTTACCAAAGTAATCACACAATAAGGGCATGTATTCACAAGCAGGAACAAATGTATGTTAACTCAGCCTACAGTGAAATCTTGTGGCAAATAGGCTGATCTAAGCACACATAAAACTGAATTAAACTTCATCTTTAACTAAAAATCTTATCCCTGTGGTTTATTTTACCTATGCCATACAGTTGTTTAGACTCACAGTTTCATATTAGAAAATCACTACTTTCAGTACCATTAAAGAAGCCAGATTTGTAATGGTAACAATTACAATCATGATAATGTGCAAATTGTTCATAAATTCGTAGTCTTAGGTCACGGAAAGATGATTTTTCTGTTTTAGGACCAGTTTCTCAAATCGCTTAGAAGTGTTAGGTGTCATTACTTTTTCAACTGCCATTACTTTTCCCCAACTTCATTTGAGGTTTCACTTCATCTCCCCCAGAACATAGTTCTTTAATTCTAAGACACAATGGTAAATTCCCAGGGAAGAACAGTGAGAAGGATAAGTGTATCTTGGTACTAAATGTGTTCTCAGAAGAGTTAAGAAATCTTTGTCTCTTTATAGCTTTAAAAGGTAATTGAAGCTGGAAATTCTCTTGTTAGTCAAACCAAAATTAGATCGGGTCTAAGACTTTCAATCAGGAGTAGAAAAATAGATGGAGCTACCTTGAAATCAAATAGAGTAGCCGCTAATAATGAAATGCTTTTGTTGCCGTTATCAGATGTTGCTTGGTTGTGAAGTTAGCTGCTTTCTGACTCATTGGATGAACATTTAATTACTCAGCCTATATGGCCAATAAGAGTTCTACAAATGTGGTAGGAAAGGAGACAATTCATTCTGAAGCAAATGGCTGTCAGTAGGCGAGAATGAAATCGAAGTTACATTTTGTCTCAAGTCTTCTTGTTAGCTGGTGGGGGCATTCTAAAGTGACATGAAATACCTATTTGTGTAAAAATAGGAGTGCTAAATCACTAAAAACCAAACAAAGAAACAAAAACCCTTCGCATTTAAAGGGGAAACATTTAATCTGCAAACAGATCAAAGATGCAAAATTTGAATTCTACAAAAACTTGGAATGTTGCAAACTTCACATTCCTGAAGTCCATAATTTATTCCCTCTTTTAGTTGATCAGACTTTTTGGATAAATAACACACAGATGTTTCTAAAACTTTGATTTTCAGAGGAAACAAATAACTATACTAGTTTTTTCCCCAAACTATGATCTTAGACGAATGATAAAAGTAGAGAAACTGAATAAAAAATTTTATGTTTTGTAAGTCATCAGATGAAAATATTTTGTGAAATGGCAGGTCTTTACTGCCACTCAGAAGAGCCTCTCTTCTTTCAGGTTAAATGCTTAATCCTTGAGAAAAATTGACAGCTAGCAAGATGCTTGTAGTTCTGTTTCCTCTGTGCTCCTAAAATATCTTTGGATATCAATTTATTGAATGTGGAGATATTACTTTAAAATAGTAAATATATAATAACTCATACATCCATACTCATGGAGCCTCGCAACCCAGCACACGAAGTACTGCATTAAGCCAACAACAGAGGCCACAGAAGGCTTATCAGACTTCTTTAAAACTTGCTTTGGCCTGCCTGGAGCTGTGTTTTATATTTTTCAGCTGTAAAAAAAAAAATTATCTGATGTGCAGATGACTGTTACTTACCTTGTTTTAGCTGTTGTACAACTGTCGCGTTATGCTTATTACTGTAACAATTTTTTTAACTCATAGATAGTAGTGACAACTGTTTCTTCTGTACAAAATGAACAATCTGACCCTTGATTAATACGCAGTATAGTGGAGTATTCTCCATGGTATGACAGAAGCAGCCTTTTAAGTACAGGCACAAGGTAATACTGGAGTTCTTGGGGTTGTAAATGACTATCTAGTGGTCACTTACTGGATATTAAAGGGATGCAACCTTGGGAACTGCAGTAAGATCAGTAAAAGCAGTTTTAGTGGTAATAAAAATCCTTAAGAACAAGTATCCAGAGTGAGTAAAACACAAGATAGATGGTAAATTTGCATGGAACTGTGAACCAGTGAATAAAGTACAAGTCATTTCCGTATGTTTGGTCACATGCTACAAGTGGATCTCAGAGGGAGGAAAAAGAAACCACAAACACTGTTGTCCTTCTGGAAGAGAGCTCAGAGCACTGATGCCCTTTTCTACACTCTCCCCGAGTGAAACCATTTACCTTAGGATCAAGAAGGACAGTGGAAAGCTAAACACAATACAGCACAAAAAGCTTATCACATGCAACTGACAGGGAGATGAAGCTATATTATCTAATAAATATTCCACTCAGTCACTGAAAATTAGCTTTACCTGTTGTCAAATAAGTTTGAGTCCTCTGACCTCATAGATAAATGCTTTAGTGACAATTTGTTCATTTATATCTTGACTTTAAATTTATGACTAAATCAAGTTCTCACATGCAGTCTGAAAGAATCTCCTACTTATGAATTACTTCATAATATTAATAGAAATCCTGTTATCTACACCATTATAGAAGGATCAGGGGACTCCAAACAATTCTCTGTACATCTGTGTGCATTATCTTCTGCTAAATTCAGATCTTGGCTATACCTTTGAAACTCAGGTAGGGGTAACTACACAGCTGCAGATCCAATTTTTACACTTCACTAAGTATTAAACAAGCTAGGAAGTTTCAGGTAGGGAGGAAATACTTCATTTTACTTTCTCAGCAGCTTCCACCTAATAATTTAAAGAATTATTCTGAAATAAAATCCACAAGAGAAATCTATTTTTCATGCTACATAAAACTTCTTTGAATAATTTGGTATTTGCTTGTTTTATTTATTGTAACATGGAGACTTTTATGTCTTAGGAGTGACAAGTCCTTTAGAAAAAGAAAAGGAAAAAAGGAACCCATATTTTCCTCAAAGAAGTTGTTGTGTTGCCTATGGGGGGGGGAGAAGTGGGGAGAAAAAAATGAAACCACCTTCCAAATATAAGTAAATCTAAAGCAATATAGAACTAAAATACAAAATCTATATTAAAAAACCCACAGACAAGCTGTAGAAAGGCCACTAAGATGAAGAGGGCAAGGAAACCTATCATATGAATGTTGTTCAGCCTTGAGAGGAGAAGCTTTGGGGGAGATGTTAATACTATGTACCAATGCATAGAGGGTGCCTACCAAGATGATGGAGACTCCCTTTTTACAAGGAATTACATGGAAAAGATAAGGGGTAATGGGTAAAAAATTCTCCTGGAGAAATTCTGATTGCATTTCAGAAGAAAATTTTTCACCATGAGATACATTAAACGTGGGAATAATCTCCACAGGGAAGTGGTGTATTCCTCTACATTGGACACTTTTAGGGCTCAACTTGACAGGATGCTTGGTCATCTCATTTAAACTATAAATAAAAAAAAAAAGTTGGACTAGATGATCCTTTTGTTCCCTTCTAACTTGCCATTCTATGATTCATAGATTCTATGAAATCTATTAGGTACACAGCCCAACAATGGTAACCATTCTGTCTCCAGAAAATAAACATGTGTATCTTTAGGAAACAGCTTTTCTAAAGTTAAATTACATTAGTGAAGGCAATTGTTTACATTTTCTGCCATTTAAATGTAGGTCTACACATCTTATGTATAAACTTCTAGAAATTATAGGGTACAGAAGGTGACTAAAAGTAAGAAAGACAATTATACTTTTCATTACTCTATGAGGCGTAATGATTTTAAGCTGAAAGAGAATAGATTTAGATTAGATATTAGGAAGAAATTTTTTACTCTGAGGGTGGTGAGGCACTGGCAAAAGTTGGCCAGAGAAACTGTAGATGCTCTGTCCTTGGAGGTATTCAAGGCCAAGCTGGATAAGGCTTTGAGCAACCTAACTTGCTGGAAGGTTCCCTGTCCATGGTAGGGGATTTGGATCTGGAAGATCTTTATGGTCTCTTCCAACCCAAACCATTCTATGATTCTATGATTATAAACACTACAGAAAAGTTTTTCAACATAATACTTTTTATCATAGTTATTGGAAATCTCTCCCCCAAAACATAAAATCATTTGACCTTATCTCTTGAGTAACTATAGCTTTTTGACAATAATACAGCAGGTGTGTCTTCTATACTCTGAAATTAATTTTTATAAAGATCAGAAAGACTACAGCCTTGTCACTGGAAGGATTGATCTGGAAAAAGATCATATTCTGTCTTGATATTTGATTAAGAAATGATATTTAACTCACTTTCCACTGAAGCCTTATCCATCCTCTCCAACAGAAGACAAACTTCAAAACACAGGTAATTTGTTGAATTATATTACATGCTGTCTCTCTGTTCTATGAGAATCCATTAAGATCAATTAGTACTTCTGTTTTCATAGAGCTTTTCATAATGAGTTTCCCAAAGTACCATGCAAAGATTAATGCCACACATTTGCATGTCACTTAGAAATCAGTATTTCGTTATTTTTGCATCTAAATAGTCTTTAACAGTCTCAAATTTAGATTCTGAATTATCCTGGAGCGAAGAACATCGCACATTCATTGAGGATAGTTAATAACGTAATTTCACAAAGCCTTGGTCACATTACTTCCTCCTCATAGCAAGATGAAGGTTCTGACAGGAGTATGTGGTTAAAATTCCATCAATTGTCTGAAAGAAGCAGTACGTTGGCATCCACTGAAAGAGGTGTTCAACCTTTGCTCGCTTGCTTTAGGATTCAGGCATTCACTTTTCCTCCTCCAATTGCACACAAAGAAAGGTGGAATAAGATAAAAACTTCTACATAACTGTAGACTGCATCCCTGATCTTCTGTTACTTCACTTTTATTTCTATAAAATACCTTTGTGTTTTTCAGAAGGAACATTTTGCAGGGCCGCAGTCCCCCATTGAAATGAAGCAAACCTTCTATGAGCTGTTTACATATGAAAGGGTGAAAAAAAGAAATGAATGGCTTTCATGTAAGTGCTTTATTCAGGGTGTTTCTGTGTCTTTGTACGTTTGTGGAGCTAATAGTTCAATGAAAATATTTCTAATAGCTACAGAAGTACTGGTCTGGATGACAGCTTCTGTTTCAGCACATTTGTTTCTGTGGCTGTATCATGAAATTCTTTGATCGTATGAATTTGTGCAATCAAGAAATTAAAAGGTCAAAAATCAGTACAAAGAGATCATGATTTGAATAATCAGTTTATTTTTGTTTTATCTGGTTTTTAATCTGCTTCCTATTTGTACCACTTCAGCTACTGTCTAAAGACTTAGTGGAACTTTAACTTTTATACAATAATTTTCAGTATCCATCTGTAATTAGTTCCAATCCTCTGATTAAATAGCTCCACAAATTGGTGCTGTTCTTGTATGTATACACGTGCACATGCACCTACGTATACAAAGCTGCTATACCTAGCAATCCCTTAAAAAAAGTCGGTAAAAAAATATGGAAAAGAATTCATAAACTTATAGGGGTTCATAATAGCTAAAAACTTTTTAAGTCAATACTATGCCATATCTAAATAATTATAAAAACACTGTTGTAGTGTCACCCACTAATCTTATATGCAAGGTAAATTATTTAAACCAGAATAGCATCTTTTTATTATAGAAGTTACAATTTCCTGTCTGCTATCCACTAAACAATGAAACTTGGGGTTCACAGGCCATAATGTTAAATGTATAAGCAGAATTCTTTACTACACATTGCCAATAAGCTTATATTTCTGTTCATAAAATTACAATGTTGTGCACAGCATAAAGACAAGTCTGAGACATACGACTGTGAGTATTGAATTTAGCTGATTGCTACATTCTCATTTTATTAGCAGCAGGAAATCTTTAATTTCCAGATAGTATAAGAATTGTTCTTAAATTTAAGGAGAAACATTCTATGATGTTTTACATAAAATAAGTAGTGGCCTTTTTTATTTCCCCGCTAAAGGAAAAGAATTAGAACATTAAGAGATCATCTCACCAGGAAGCTAATCTTCTTTTGAAAACTGTTCATGATAACTAAATATTATAATTTCACAAATATTAATACACAGTCTTAAGACATCTTTGGAGGGACAGGTCCATGCTACACTTTAACTAGATCTGTCTTAAACGAACTACACAAAATCTCTTAAGGTTTTTTTGTTTTGTTGTTTCTGTTTGTTGTTTGTTTGTTTGTTTAAATCTGTTTCTTCTTGACTTTTTCATGTTGACTGTGACCCCAGAGTAGATTCTGTATAAGGTCGCAGTCGTACCAGAGCTACTAAACCAGTCTTTGCCACTATTTGCGTGGGCTTTTGCTGTTGCTGGTGCTCTGACCTATATCAGAGTCAGGAGGCTTGCCTCAAGGCTGTTCATATGGAATGAAAGAGGTGGCCAGATACAGGCAGGAAACAATATGATGTTTATGAAAATCACTGTGTTCTTCCATGTCACCTGTTGAATGAAACAGGATGACATCATATATTTATGCTGAGTATAATTCCTCTTTCACCACACACCTCCCATTGCTGCCACAGCAACACCCACAGCACAGTCTGATTTTCTCCCCATGTAATAACAAACCGTCCTGTATACAACTCATCATTCTTATTTGGGATGGCTGGAAACAGGTCCAGAAGTTCCCCATAACACAAGACTTACCAGACTTTCAAGTAGTGCTTTCCTTCTGTGTCCTTTCAATATTTTCCAGGGCGGTAGGTAAAAAACCTCATCGACCTTCATGTTTCTACCATAAAGTTGATTGGCTGCTTGGTTGTTGGACTTGTTGCTGTTACTTTATCCTGCAACGGAGCCTTTGTGCCTTCTCTTCTTTTCAGTTCCTGTCACTATAGATATAAAAATTATCATAACAGAAAAAAAAAGAAATTGAACCAGCATTTGTATACAGAAAAGATGCTCCTAATTCCAAAACCGACTCTGAAGATGTGGAAGCAAATCCTATGCTAATAGTGTCAGCCTGAGTAGTAGGTATTTTATCTTTCCAGTTAAAATTAACATTCGTAAAGGGCCATAATAATTAATGAGGCAACTACAGCAACAAGGATCACCTATTGTTTAGATCGCTCAGAATATGAAAAAAGAGATTGAGCCAAACCAGTGCTGAAAGTGGGTTTGTATTGACAAAGAATTAGGGTCCCATTAGAATAAATGATGCATTTTTTTCCAAATAATTTTTTCCAATTTTTTCCAATTCAGAGTCTAACATTTCTGTTACAAAGAACACTCACAAATGTTACTCACAATAACTACAAATGTATGTGCCATTATAGTCTAATTTGACATTTTTTATCCCAAGTGTTAAGTTCTGATCACTTAATAATAAAAGATTTTCTTTTATGGCCATTTCTAGAACTTCATCTGACAACAGGTCCTGAAGGGAAGCCAAAGCTGCACTCCAGCTGAACGGGGTTCACGGATGCCTGAGTATATCAGGCTCCACTTCCACACTGGAAGACACCAAGAGAAAATGACAATGGTGTCAGAGTTTTGGTTGGGTTTTTTTGATTACATAAAGATTAAAAAAATAATGCTTGAAGTTGCTAAATTGAACATTACTGATTTTTTTGGCCTAATATAACTTTCTGGAAAATGAACGGAAAGCTTAAGCAACTGTTTCAGTGAATTTGTGCTAGAAAAAGGCAAGCAAACAAACAAAAAAATCCTAACAGCAATCAACAATTAAAAATAATTAAGCACACAGGGGAATAGACAGCAGGGTCTTGGCAATGCTATTCTCCTATTGTTTGTCCTGCCAAATAAATTCAGGCTAGAGGGAGTTTGGATTTGTATCAAATATTTGGAAACAATCCTGTCCATTTCCTCACTGCATCTGATTTTCCACATGTTACCAAATAGGGCATAAAATCTAAGAATTCCTCTCTCACAGTGAGGTTTGTTAGGGCTTGCAAATTGGACATGGTGAGAACATGAATAATTTAGTTGCTTCTGAAAGTAATATTGCCTGAATCAAAAAGAATATTTAAATATACCTAGCAAAGTGAATTTCATTTAAAAAGGTTTAATGTAAGTAATCAGTTTTTTAAATGATCTGGAGCTCTTGCTACTAAAACGCAGAACTGGTAACATGCATTTCTGTGTAGAAACTCATAATAAAGGTCATACCTGTGAAAGCAAGGTTACAAAATAGACCTTTTGAGCAGTCTCCCACAAGTGCTACAGTCTTGAAATATTAGAATGCCACTTTTATCTACTTCCTCAGTATTAAAACTTTATACTATAAACAAAGAAGTGGGCAAATGGAGGTTAGTTCAGAATTTGGCAGTCTTCTGGCCAAACAAGAAAACTTGTCAAGTAGTTTTTATTGATCTATTTTTTTCTGTATTTTGGGTTTTAAGTAACATCAAAGGCACTGAATGTATGAAGAAGACAATAATTTTATTACTTTTATAAAACTAAATAAAGTATTATTTCAAGTGAGAATAAAATTAAAATGCCAGAGATTAAATTCCTTCCCTACTTCTATTCTTCCCTAAATGAAAGGGATAAAATACTATCCAAATATATGAAGTTTTGTATTAATCCATCTTCAAATGTGTCCACCCAGTTTAGATTGTGGAAGCTTGTCCAAATGTCATATTTTTTTCTGACTTTAGATATTTCTATTCAACATTTAATGATAAGTTGAAGTTATATAGTTTCAGAATCATTAAATTATTTTAAAAGTCTATGGTGCAAGGTAATCGGCATCATGGAGCATGAGAACAAAAGAAGTTTCAGTTGCCAAAACCATTTACAGAAAACTAAATCTTCTCTGATGTGAACAGCAGTATCGTTTGGTAACCTGGAAAAGCAGTAAATAGCTTTCCATTTCTGTGAAAATGGAATGATGAAGAACAACTTTTGTTGAGTCTAATGAAGATTTTCAATTAAAGGAAGGGCTTCACACATTAAAAGGTATCCTTATAGAGCTGGATATGAAGTAACAAACAATTACAGCAGAGATCAGAGATTGTTACGTGCTACATGACTCAGCCATTAGTGCCAGAGGTGATAATAAATTCCTTGTTACACAAATATAAGACTTGTAAAAGGTTTTTGTTGCTGGCGGGGAGATATATTTTTTAAAAAAAAAATTAAAGCATGCTTTTTTTTTAATATTCTGTTTCAATCATTTACTTGTCATATTAACTTGCATTCCAAAGGAATGGCTTAAAGGACAATGGAATATGTAGAAAGTTGGAGTAGTATAAGGTTTAACCACTTCCATAGTTGCATGGCAAAGCTAAAATCCAGTTTTCCCTTTTAAAATTATTGCTTTTAGATACTTGTCACTAGCACTGAGGAGTTTTAGAATGGAATTTTCACTAAAGGATCCAGTTTGATTCCAGTTTTTGATTTCCAGTTTTTTCTCCACTGAAGTGAGGCTCTGGTGATTTGTATAAAATAAATAATAAATGAAGAAACATATTTTTTACAGAATAGTACTCTAGGACATTCAGAATTAAATGGTCAATTATAAACGTGTAATGCCTGGATTAATATCATGAAACTCAAGTCTGTCATAATAAAAATAATTTAGAAACTTTATCAATCCCTTAAACTCAGATTTTTTCTGTCCATTTGCTTTCAAGGCCTTTGCTTCCGTTCTTGAAAGGAAGAAAAACAAAATCTTATAACAGTGTTGTCTCCTATAAAACTTAGGCAGATCAGAAAACATCACATAATTTTAAGTGGTCTAAGAAACCGTAGCATAGATTCACTTCATCCCATTGCTGTTAGCTTTTGATTTATCAAAAATTTTATCTTGCCAGAAGTGTAAAAGGCAAATGAATAATGATGAATACGCTATGATGTCATACAGAACTAATGGCAATTCAGCTGAAAAGTTTAATTAATATGGCATATAAACAGTTTTACCTGTCACTAGAGTTCTGACCTTGCAGTTTCAGGTATAGGCAGATGACTTAAGAAACAGCAACACACAATCCAGAACTAAGGATATTTATATCCTTGGCGTGTGACAGAACAACTATAAGTGTAATTGAAATATATGGTGCACTTGGCATTGATGCAGATACCTAATTTTGCTGGTGTAGGAGAATGATCAATGTGGCATTTTGCTCATTTTCCTCAGCTGGAGCTTGTACAATTTCTCAAGAGTAAATGACCTTACAATATTACATAATATAGTCTTGACCCTGAGTGTTATGGCAGCTCAGCGTGTGAACATGTAGTCAGCAAAACAGCCCTACTGAAAGTTAGCTCTAATTTACAGTGGGACAAAATCAACTGAAAGTTTCAATGATGACCTTGACATCCTACCTGAGTGTTCCCTCTGCTATTTCTCACTCTTTTTGTTCCTTTCCTCTCTCTCTGTCTGGTGTTTCCTGCCCTTTCTTAAATATACTATTGCAGAGGTGCCACCAAAGGGGCTGATGGACTCAGCCGTGACCACGGGTGCATAAGTCAGTGCCAGCCCCTCCTCACAGAGACCGTCCCTACAGCACCTGCTGCCCACACCTTGCTGCGTTATCTCAGTTGTTTATATTGGATCACTAAGCCTACAATTAAATGAACAAAAGTTCTGCACCTATTCCTACCCAGTGTGACCACACTTATTCCTACCCAATCTCAGACCACAACTACCTTATTGAGCCTTAAAGAAAATACTGGGAAAATGTTGTAAAATTCCTCTTGGATATAGCATTCCCCCACGAGAAACCGTAATGTCAGGCAGAAAAGTCATGAAATTATTTATAACTTTTAATTAAATGTAGAGAAATTCTTACTTTCTGTAACACTGAATTGTGCCTTAACCAAAATCCTATGCTGTATTATAGGTCCTGCAGTTTTCACTCTGACTTGGTGAAGGTGAAATTTTAAGATAACCCTTGGCTCCACCATTCCTGTTGACTCTATCTGTTTGAGGTCAACAAGGTAGACTTGTTTATTATTTCTGTTCACTGTGCTTTATTGAGTCTAGTATTAGGACTCTGGATAACTTAAAAATCTAATGAAAAAATACATGAGCCTCTTAAAAATAGGCATCATGAAGATAGAACTGTGATACTAGTACATTACCTTTTTGCTTAGCAACAGTCTAAATAATTGCTTCTTTAAGAATTTTTGTATTGTAAAACAAGAGTTCCATGGGCTCCCTTTAAACGCTGTTCTGAAAAAAAAAAAATCATTAATTTAGTTGATTATTTAGTTGATTATTTAATTTAAAAGAAAAAATGACATCCTATTGTTTCTAAAAATCCATATTTCCCCTAATTTTGAGTAATATATGTTAGTCAAATATGTATTTTTGCATGAACTTACTTCTTTATCAGAAGAGCTGCCAACATAAGGTGGGAACACATGCACTGACCATCAGTCAGTGTAAACCTCTGCCAGTGTATGAGTTCTAGAATAAGGGAGTACACAATACAGAACTATCTTTCATTTTTTTTCCTCTCAATATTCAGAGTCTGCAATGAATTTCTACCAGGGCATATATTTCGGTCTGCCTTTCTGTAGGATGTGTTTTAGTAAAGAGGCTTAATTTTACACAGAGACAGCTGCAGCCCTTAATTGACCACTTGAGAAAAGTACCTTATAAAAGCGCGATTTCCGTTTGCTAGCAGGTATTATTACCTGCTGCCATGTATTTCCTTAAAATATTCCCGATATGTGGGCAAACAGTTTTGGTTCCCCGCATCCCCCCTCCATATTAGAATATAAAACAAATGTAGAATCGCTTGAAACACTGTCATGAAAATGCTGTTTCTTACCAATGGCAGGTGGCTTTCAGGAAAATGTGATTCTTGAAATTAATTTTCTGTGTTAAGTGTCTTCACTGTAGAATACTATCTAAATTTATATTGGTTTATTTGAATATGTTAAGAATCAAAGAAACTAAAGATACCATGATTGCTCAAAATTGTTAGCCTTTTGCAGCCAATATATGATTTACCTTTCCTATTTCCATTAATTTCAAAAGTAATTTGAAATAAATAACACTATGCATGGTTTATTTTGACCTTCACACTCTTTTCTTGGCAATCATGAAATCACTTTAAAGGAAGCCAGGTATGGTTTTAACCACTGCGTCTTTCCCTTTACCTGCAGCATGGATGTTACTTAAATTATGATAACTTTTCAAGAAAAAATAATACTCTACAGAAGTTAAATTTTGTAACTAAAATACTCTTATCAGTGGGAAGAGCATTATATGGAAAAATTGTTTCTGCTTTGGTTAATACAGGAAGACATGAAGCTTTATTGTGTCAAAATAAAGAATAAATTCAATGTTAATAATAATATTGACAGACTTTATTACTGCTTTGTAGTGCATTCCCTTTTGTAAAAATGCTTTCTGAACCAAATTTTCACTCCTTAGTAAGTAGCTTTTTAATGGTACTGAAAAAGAGTTTAAGCCATTTTAAGCACTCAGAAAAGTTCCTTAAAACATAGTGGTGGATTTTGAGCACCTGTTTGTACATAAAAATTTCTTGGTAATAAAATAATAAATGAGGTGAGGGAACGGGAAATGAAGTAGAATATAAAGCAAATGTTCTTGGCCATTCAAGTGCAACTCTTTTCCAAGTTAAATTGATTAAAGATGATTCAAATCCTAAGCTCATCAACTGGCTTTTCTTCCCGTTGTATGTAATTATGTGCTGAGTTGCACCGAGACTATTCCAGGTCGACTGTATGTGCTGGGAAGTTGTTATCTCAGAAAAGGTTTCTGGTTCTTTCTGCCTTGTGTAATCACTTATTCCCTTTGTCTTCTTATTTCTTAATGAAAAAATCCAAACTAATGTCTAGCAATGCTATACTTAAAACACATGCATTCTCATGGGTTTTAATGTGCCTACAGAAATAGTTTGTGAACCACTAGAAACAACACGTTTCAGGATGTGTTTTGCTGTAGAATTGGTGACTGTCTCAGAATAAGACTCTTGTTGCTTTTGCTTTATTATCTATTTCATAATTTTCTATTCCTCATGAGTAAACTGTTCAGCCGCCTAAATCCGTCTAACCAATATAATTGGATGTATCCAAGGGTAGTTTAGACATCCAGAGAAAGCTGGCAGATATGACACATAATACAGATTTTTTTTGGAGAAGCTGGTGGTGCTGGGTAAAATAGGTTAGGAGCAATTACTGAAAAATAAACATTAGTAGAAAATACTTGTATTTGGGCAATCGAATCAAACTCAAAATACAATTGTAATTTCAATCTTGTGGTTACTGAAGGGTAAGAGTTAGGGATAATAAGAAGAGAAAAGAATGGGAAGGAAGAACATAAAGGAATATAAACACTAGACTTCTAATCCTTTTCTCTCCCTGTTTAGAGTACTTCTTTACCTGTTCTACCATGATATACCTGATCGTGCTTCAGTGATGAAGTACTTCACAGTGAATATTAATTAGAATAACTGAAACACAAAGGTCTCTGCTCCCTCAACACTACTCTAACCATTAGGGTACACAGAATCTTGCTCATATTCTAACTTTTTCATGTATTTGTATATATTCTATTTAAAGGGGAATGTCTTTCAATAAGAAAGTGTGAGGACAGAAGTGATGGTAGTAGAAGGTGGAAGCGCATAATGTCAAATCACTGAAATGATCTAAATGTATAGAAGCTGTTCTAGCAGCCTAGACAGCCTTAACGCCAAGCATTAGCAGCAAAAATTTTCAGGCATCTCATGGATTTTTAATATTTTTTGTGTTAATGGATCTAGTATTCAGTATTTTTAAAATGTACAAATACAAACCCCAAATTGATGTCATTTTATTTAACCCACCAAGTTATTTTCAGCATCAAAGAAATTTCTGATATCATATTAAAAATTAAAAATATAAACCTTCAAATGTGAGTAAAATCAGCACAGATTTTCAGACACATTTAGTCTTTTTCCCTATTACAAAACACTTGCTGTCAACTGACTTGTTAAATGTCTTGGGCCATTTGAAACGTGACCAGCTTTTCTCAGTGTGCTATCTCTGACATAATTGTAAGTATTGTTTCCATTACACTTTATCTTCTCAGACCTGTTTTGTGATGTCATTTTATATACATAGTCTTTAATATTTTCCTCTTGGTCTTCCTATTTCCTACTGCACTGCAGATTTACACATTCCCTTTCTAAACTTACTCCCTCAATAAATACCTTGGGGTTTTGTTCTGTTTTTCTTGGAACAGCAAGCCTGTTAGGGAAATGGAAAATAACTTCAGAGCTGTAATTTTTGTAATGGCTGTTTGTTTGAGCTTACTCAAGCACAAATATCTTATTCTAATTGTACTAGATAAATCATTGGAAAAAGCTACTCTTGTTCTTAGATTTTATATAAGCTAAGTTGTCCCCTTTGGTATTTTAATTTAATGAAATAAGTTAATTGATGCAGAAATAGCTTGACAAGGTACAGGCAGCACTATTATTTGGAGAGTCTGTGACAGACTTGAAGTATGATTTCTCTAACTAGTGAGTCTAACGTGAACTTGATTATGAACCTAGATCTGCTGAGACAGAACACAGTCATCATTTTCTTCTAGTTTTCATTATTTTGGTTTACGTCTTTATTATTTTGGTTTGGGTCTTCTTGAAACCAGAAGTGCAAGTCTCTAAAATGCAGTCCCAGTCTTGATGTTGTGAATGCACATTAGCAGAAACTTCTGCTTGCACAGAAGTGGAGTTGATTTAAGTCAACAGAGGTTTTTGAAATATTTGTAGTGTGTTGCTTTATGGAATTAGTAGACAAAGTCCAAGCAAATGCTTAAATTTATTTGAGAAAAAATGTGTTTGCAACACACTATGCATATGTATCATAATTCCTCTGTTATTCTTTGCCTTGTCTTTGCTCTTTTTCTTTGAATGACACAGTCATTAGCTTAGTTATCTTTGTCATCTGCTTTTCTTTAGGGCTCCTGTAGTTCTCACTGTAGCTGTCTGCCTATGTCTATAATTATCGTGCAATTGAATCCACTTTTCAATGCGGTTTATCTGACACTTTTTAAATTAAATTATGGATTAGCACCTGGAGAACTGAAGAAATACCTGTATATTGAGAATTCTTCCACTGTTCTGTCAGAACTGAAAAACATCATTATCGTGCTCTAGCAGGAAAACTGCTTGCTCAAACATTACCTGAATCAAGATGTTCCTGCTCATTGAATTTAGACTATGCTCAAGTGAACTAAGTGTAATGCAAAATTACGCAGGTGTGCATAAGACATCCCAATTGCGGCCTATTCCACCTTTCACACATCACAGTCTTATATTCATTCCTTTAACATGTCCATTTAAAATAATGATTTAAAAAAATAATAGTCTTGATAATGCTTAACTTGGTTGTTTTCCCACAATATCAGCTTCACTTTTTTCCAGTGGAAAAATGACTTTGAACCTCTTGTATAATGTTTAGCACTGAGGCTTTCTGAAGAATCCTGACTATCTGATGTTAGACAGGGAAACTTCTTTGGTAGGACTACACTAAATTCATTATACAGTAAAAATGAAATGTTACTACTTTGGAATGCAGACATTTACGACTGAGGAAATATACTCATTTACAAGCTTTATTTCTCATTATAATTGTCTTAGTGCTGTGTATAGCAGTTTATATTTGGTCATTTAACAGGTTTTCATGGGAGAGGAGAAGAAAAGCACAAAGAAATGTTCTCAAAATTCAGAAACAGAATGTTAATGACTCACTAATTTCAGGAGTGACCAGTAAAAAATAAGAGCAGACAAAATAGAAGTGGACTTCTGTAGTGCTGTACTCATCCTGTGAAATATGGGAACATGTTACAGGAAGAAATTGGAAGCAGCACCAAAAGAAGAGAGAAAATGGTGCAAAAGAGTGCATACTTCCTTCTCAGTTCTGTAAATTAGAGTCTTATCTCAGGGAAGGGAAAGTTCCACTGCAGTCTTTGTGGCTTTAAGTAAAAGATCTTTGGACTTTCCAAGAAACTTTATGTTTATAGAAAATAACCAGCACTCTTTTTTTAAAAAAAAAAAGTATTGATATGAATGTTTCTGATTTCCTTATAGATTTTGAAATATCTCTATATAAATAAAGTACGTATTCAAAAATAAAAGAATAAAAATATATATAAAAAAAGAATTATATTCTGTTTTCTGTGGCCTTTGCTGCAGACTGATGTAAGTAGTACATTAGAAGTTATTCCAGCACTGGAGAAATACTTTTACTGAGTTCCTTCTGCTTTTTACACAAGAATTAAGGGAGTGGAGCGTGTGTGTGGCGATAAAGAAAGCACAATAACATTAATCTGTATATCAGTACTTGGGAGCTTCCAAAGAAAGGAGGAGTCTCCGATTCCAGACCCTGTTTCAAGATATCTCTCTCTGCTTTATTTGTTACTAAGAGGCGTTAGCATTCAAGATTTTGCTTTCTGCAGTTGAGAATCAAGAATCTGGGTTATTTCTTTATGGACCTCAGTAGAATCCAAAGGCTTCCCTTAGCCATTGCTCTATAAACTTCAGTAGTGTTTGCTTGGGAAGGGAGGAGATCATAACTTCACAAAAATTAAAACTTCTAAGAATTTTACATAAAGTGATATTTACCTGTTAATTAGGACCATTCACATAATGAATCTACTTGTATTAACTTTAGAATTACAAAAATGCTTTACACTTGTATGACGAGCAGAAGATTTTCAACCTTTTTTTCATTTAATAAATGCATGAGGGGTTTTTTTGATTGATTTTGGATTTCAGTTGGAAATTTAACTGTAGTTTGTTACTGTGTGTACATGTGAGTTCACCAGTCTATGAAAAGATTGAGGGGACTGCTGTCTCAAAATAAATTTGCCTATTAGTCACATACTGTGCAATCTATTGTAGTGATATCACCAATGTTAAGAACACTGTTGTACGTTAAATGCTACAAACTGGAGTATTTATCCTCCAAATATACACACAGTTATCCTATCTCATTGTGAATTTAAAAGTTTATCTTCATAACTTGTGCATGAAGAAATAAAAATTTATGTAAAAAGATGGAAAATATTTTAATTTAAAAAGAAGCAGCCGCGCTGTAGAACAGTTGGAAATTTGACTTAAATTTAAAATTGCTTTGACAATTATTCTTTATGTTTTCTGAAGAAAAAGGATACGAAGGGTGAATATAGTAAAAATATTCAGGAAGTTTATCTGTAACACTGAATGAAATTAGGACATGTTTTGCCTAGCTCTGGGCCACTGTAGGAACAGGTGATGCTATGACCTTGCTTCATTCAAGTTAGAAGTCATATTTTTCTAAAGTACATTAACGCCTTTTAAAGAAAGAAGTCTCCATAACTTCAATAAGGCAATATTTGTCATAATTCTTTGCAATTCATTTTAGCAAGTGAGCTATGTGTATGACTTGAACAAGCAATATCTTGTGAATTCACAGCTCAAAAACCAGTGAAGATTCAGTAGCTTGAAAATAATAATGGAAGTAAGCACATATTGCTTACTGCTGGCAGTTTATAAGGAATTTAAAGCAATTTGTTTTATGAAAGTGTTATGTGTTAAGCACTGATAAGTACTTCCAAATTATCTACTCTATCAGAATTAATGACCCATATTGCAATATGACAAAATAGTACTTTTAGATGTAATTACAAATTCTAAGCAACAAAATATTCCCTTAAGTAGGTACATTCTTAAGGCAATTTATAACCTTTCACTACATGGATTACTGGTGGATCAGTGCTGTAATCAAATTGAGGTCAAAGTTAAATTTAAGTCAATAAAGTTGAATTTCAAGTAAATATAATAGATAATTGGACCTACTTAGGAAGTTTTGTCATCAGAGGGTAAAATCATTACAGTGTATTAACATCAATGTTGGTATCCATAAGATAAAGTAATAACAAAGCAAAATTACTCAAGTTGGCAACAATTACATTGTAGTTTGGGTTCAGGGAACTTTTCCCTACAAGTATTAGGTCAAAAATTTTTCTAAACCTCATTGCTATTTTCTCCTTTGGCAATTATTCATGCCTCCACATAATCCTACAGATTTGTTCCGTGGGCTTAATCAGACTGAAGTGAAATTAGGCAAGTGGGGCAGTTTAGTAGGAATTTAGGCTTCAATTTTGAGAAGATACTGTAAAATCTTTATTTATTAAGTACATTACTGAAACAGAGAAAAAAGAAAAAAAGCCTTATATAAATAGAATTAGAATCATAGAATCATAAGATAACCTGAGTTGGAAGGGACCACAAGGATCAAATCTAAAGCCTAACTCCACCCACACAGGGCAACCTAAAAGTTAAATTATATCTCTCAGAGCTTCCTGAACACTGACAGACTTGGGACCTTGACCACTTCCTTGTGGCGCTTGACCACCTTCTCAGTGAAAAACTTCTCCGTATCCAGCCTGAGCTTCCCCTGATGCAGCTTTAACCAATTCCCTCGCATCCTATTTATTCTTGGACAGCAAAAAGATCAGCACCTCCCTTTCTGTTCCCCCTCATGAGCCAGTAGTAGACAGCAATGAGTTCACTCCTCAATATTCTCTTCTCTAAGCTGAGCAAACCTAACATCCTCAGCTGCTCGGTGTAAGTCATGTCCACTAGTCCTTTCACTATCTTTTTGCTCGCCTTTTGGCACATTTTTAAGAGTGACGGGCAAGATGATCTGTGTTAGAAACTTTCACTTGCAGTTTTTTCAAAGTGGAAGGAAGAGAAGACTAGTGTTTTCAATGTACTTTTAAAATATTTTCAGGTAGAAATGGTACACAGGAATAGCACAGCTCGAGTAGCAGCTATAGGCACTCTCAGTTTCTTATTGAAAAGGAAGAGAAACTGAGTCTTTGATACTGCTGCTTAGCATCACAATTGCACACTGGGGTCCCACCACCTGGAAAACAGCTTTACAGGGAAGGACCTTGGGGTTCTGGTGGACAAGCTGACCATAAGCCAGTAAAGCACCCTCTTGGAAAGGAAAGCAACAGCATGATGGGGTGCATTAAGCACAATGTTACCAGTAGTTCAAAGCTATAACCCTTCCTGTCTGCTCAGCACTTATAAGGCCAGATCTGGAGTGCTGTGTGTTCAGACTTTAGTCTGAAGACTATCAGGACTGTCCTAGAGAAATTAAAGTCAAATAAACTTCTTTTTTTTTTAGAGGAAGAATGAGGAGACTTGAATTACAAAAGGATATCTGGATCACCCTTGAAAGAACCCATAAGTTATCTTTGAATAATGCAATCTGTAACAGAATCTGCACAAAGACAGGGTATCCGATAAAATGAGTAAAGAAAGCATCTAAGACAAGTAATCAGATAATTGGGAAGGAGATTTGGCTTGGTATAAGATGTGGCAAAACCACAGGCGTGATTTCCTTTCATCTTACTTATTTCTTTCAGAACCCTTCTGACAATACTGTATGTTTCAGTAGTAGTAAGTCAAGATTTTAACATGCATTTTACCTTATCCTGGCTTCAAGTAAGGGGTAATTTCTAGTGACCGGTAAATTGAAAGGCATTCCTTACATAACAAAATGTGAGTACTGCAGCTCTAATTTCCTAGCACATTTTCCACAGGGTATGTTTCAACAGAATTACATGAGCCACTTGAAAGCAGCAGAAGTACTTTACAGTAAACAATGAGCATTAGAAAGTAGTGGGTACATGTGTGAGCCTAAGGCAAAGAAATTTGTACAGGCTTTTGGGCAGTCTGTGGGTTATCACATCATCTTCTTCCCCTTACACAGTGTCTTAATAATCGCATCACCAAGGCTGCATAAATAGTGGGAACACCCTCTTCAGGATATAGAAGATGATCTAAAGAAAAATTGCAAAATTATTCAAGTTTATGATTGTTACCTAGCACATGTTCATATTTAGGGGAAAAAAACCCCAACACCAAAAGAACTAAATCCCTGTTGTTTTGAGGCTCAGACAAACTTTGACCTTATGTTCTTTATTGGTAAATAATTAAAAATAAAGTATTTTATTCCCTTAACTGCTGATACTAATAAGCAGTAATGTATGTTTAAAGGGGGTTTCATATTCATAAACTCTCATAGAACAAAAACTCTAAAACAATTATTTGGTTTTATGTATCTGATTCTGGGTTTATTTCTGTTGTTTTGTTGTAATATTTCCTATACCTAAGTAGGAATGAATATTTGTTCTAACGCTTCATTCTTAAGAATTCTTTATTAAGCCCATTTCTACTCCTTTGAGCTGCTTGTTATTCTTTGAAGTTATGTCTCCTCTGGCTTGTCAATATTTTCTATTGACTCTTCTCTCTTTAATTTAATTACTTTCCTTTTCTGAGGTTTTGCAGAAATGGAAAGCATCCTCTGTATATACAGGCTGTACTGAATTATATTTCTTGCTTGACCTTTAAATATTAAAAGATGAAGAGAAGTATCTTGAGATAGATTTTAACATTGGATCCATGATTTTGTTTTGAACATCATTAAAAATGTGTATTCTTGAAGTAGGGTTATATGGGAGAGCTATGAATAAAACCAATAACAAATAGCAGAGTTAGTCATGTCACGTCATAACCTGTGAAAACATGCCATAACATGTGATAACATGTGAAAACCTGTGAAAACATGCCATAACATGTGAAAACATGTGATACATACCATAACATTTGATACATGCCATAACATGTTAAAACGTGAAAAATGTGAAAAATGTGAAAACATGACATGTCATGACATAGCGTGTGATAACATGTGACATGAAGTCATAACACAGCACAACATGTGAAAACATGCTATAACATGTGAAAACATGTGATACATGCCATGTGATAAATGCCAAAACATGTGAAAACACGTGGAATCATGTAATGTCCTATCATAACATGCAAAACCGTGTGAAAACATGTGAAAACATGTCATGCCAAAATATGTGATACCATTTGACATGCGAAAACATGTCATGTCATGCCAAAACATGTGAAAACATGCAAGACCACTTGACATGTGAAAACGTCGTGTCATGCCAAAACATGTGAAAACATGCCATAACATATGATAACATGTGACACATGCTATAAATTGTGAAAACATGTGAAAACATGTGAAAACATGTGATGTCATAACATGTGATAACATATGCTACATGACAAACTTGTGATAGCATGCTAAAACATGTAAAAACATGTGAAAATGTGCTACATACCATATAATGTGATTACATATGTTACATGTCATAACATGTGAAAACATGCCACAACATGTGAAAACATGATACTATGAGATAACATGTGATAAGTTGTGTAGTCATATCATGTGATTACATGTGATATCATGTCACATAATCCATAACATTTGATAACATGCGATAACATGTCTAGTCATAGCATGCCATAATATGTGCTAACATGTGCTAACATGTGCTAACTAGTCATATAATGTCATAACATGCGATGACATGTCATAACATCATGTCATGCCATAACATGTCATGTCATGTCACATCTTAACATGTCATGTCATCACCTGTCATGTCATGTAATAACATGCCATGTCATGTAATAACATGTCATGATAATATAGCAGATGAGAATACTTCAGGTAGTATATGAATCCTGAATTTGAAACAAAATGAGGCAAGAGTGTGGGCTTACAAATTTACTTAGAGATAATACATGAATTCTGTCATGTGTTCTTCAGAAAAGAAACTACACATCAGCCAATATTTGGATTGTCATACAGTCAATGAAGCAAGTAGTTTCATTTTGGTATCTCTTTTGCAATGAGGCGGGTTGTTAGCGATCATAGAGGCAAAAACTGTAACAGTTGTAAAATTTTGGCACGACAAAAGAAAAACAGGGAAATCCCTATTTAGAAGGAATATTTTCTTGACAGTCCTCATAATAACTGACTACCTGTGTCAGTTTCACATTGAAATAATGATATAGGTAATCTGAATACACTAAGGGAATAATTAAAAGAACAATCTAATTCTAATGGCATGGTATCCAACCAGCTCATCTTGCTTTGGTTTTGTTAAGAGACAATTAAGAGACTTTGTTAATGTGAAAAATTAATTTCTTTTATTTCTTCTACAGCTTTTTTATAGTAAGTTTAATACAAAGCGTTGAAAAGCTCGTTTCTTATTGATTGAGACTAGACTAGATAAACTAACACGCAAATCTAAGTCTTCACAGTACATTTTAGTAATCTATCATTTTTCATTTTTTTCTATGAGTTCGTCTGCAAAAAAAGCCCTTTTGAAATTAAGCATTATTTAATTTTAAAATATAAAACCTGTTGACATTCCTTGAGTGGTGGGTTTTTTTCTTTTCTTCTGCTTCTCCTTTCTTTGTCTTTTTTTTTTTTCCCCTCATTTCCTTTCTTCTTTTTCCTTGATTGTCCTAAACAGCAGTGTAATACATTTAACCATTTATGAGTTCACCACTCACAGATAATTTATCAGTTTATCACTCAGAAATACTGGATAAAAACACGATTGCGCCCCCGTGACCGCTGCCGCTTCCGGGGTGGCGGAGAGACGCGCTGCCGCCCTTCTCTCTTGAACCTTTCCCTTCCTCGGGGAAATTGCTGCCCACCTCGAAGAAGTACCCAGCTGCAGAACCTACCGCTCCTGCCGCCGATCCTCGCCGAGTTGTGCCGTTGGAACTGGCTTGGCCTCGTTTAAATCTCCCCCGGCTGCTGCCGGGCCCGCCCTCCTGCGCTCCCGTGAGCGCTGCCNAGTAGGAGTAGGTGTAGGTGTTGGGTCATAGGTTGGACTCGATGATCTCAAAGTTTTTTCCAACCTTATGATACTGTGATACTGGGATAGGCGTGCTGCCGCGGTTCCTTCTCTCGGGGAAATTACTGCTTACCTTATGTCTATATCTTAGTTCACTCTAATTCATTCAGATTTCCTTTGGTATATGGTATTCTCTTCTGAGAATGGGCAGTTCATTTTCAATTTGGATGTTGCCTTTGATTTCACACATTAAAATACTAAGCGTTTCCTTTGTCCCTGTCATAGCTTTACAGGACCGAAACTCATCTCTCAGTGTAAATACTTTCTTTCAACACATACATATCCTCACCATGACTTTGGTGGTGATGTCATTTACATAAGATGGATGCACTGTATTTTCAAAACACTTTTGTATTCTTAAGAAAAGTTTTATAAGTCACATATTATGTTATAGAGCGATTATTTTTCATCGTATTTGATACCAAAGTTCTGTATTCTCTCTAGAAATCTTTTCACAAGTTTTTCACTGACATTTGCAATATTGATTTACGTTAGTACTGAATCGCTCTTTTCTGTAAAAAAGCTTATTACTTTATTTGTAGGTTTCTGTCTTCATCAGTGTACAATAAATATTCACTTTTCTGCTTTATTCTATATTTTTAGAATACATATTATGAGACAAGTATGAGGCAGAGTTGAAACCAATCTCTTCACTACGTTCAGTATTTTAAAATATTTTACCATGTCCAGTGTTGTTTAATTATTTCCTTTGGAGGATTTTAATATCATGTGACTACATATTTCTCAGATCAATTTACTTCATCTCAAAATAAAACAATTGTAGTAGATAAAGCACAGACACATAGTTTCTTAGCTCTAAACTGTGTCTTTGAGCATCAACAGAGACTTCAGGTTACATTTCTCTCCATGAACTTGAAGAACTTTCTGGTTGTCTTGATCTATTGTGGCAAGCATTTTATAGGATTTTAAAAAATAAATCGCATAAACTTGCAGTTTTTAACTCTCCATTTAATGTTTTTATTGTGTTGCACTTATCAAATCACTACCCTTCTCAATGGTTGTTTTATTTCCCTATGTTGTACTAGGCATCATTTTTCCTATCTTGTTTTTTTGTTTATCTCCTAAGAAAATAAGTCTTACAAAGTATTATTGCTGGTGGTTTCTGACCTTGATACATTTTTGACAAAATTTGCTAAGAATGTCTAAGCCTAAAAAAATGACACTGCAAAAAGTGTAATCAAAATAAATATTTGACTGGATGAAAATTATGTCCATGATGCTTTTGGAAAGACACAGCTTATAAAGAGCTCAGCCTTTATCAAACACAAGGAAAAACCTGGGAAAAGATTTAAAGTCTTCCAAAACCAAGGAAAAACTTCAATCAGAATTAAAACCACGTGAAAACAGATTAATGATGCCAAGATTTTTCATTTGCTTGGGATTTTTTTCCCATAAATCTCCTATACTTAACCTATTTTTCTCATGTTCAGTTGATTATGCTGGGGTTTTCTCTTTGCCCTGAGTTTCTTTTGCTTTATATTGTTTAGTGAGAGGGGATGAATTAGAAAATTTGAGTAACAATTATTTTCTTTTCCATTTATTCTCTCATAATGCTCTAGACAAGAGCTGGAAATGCAAACAAATCCTAAATTCTTGCTTTGGCTGTCTCTTGGGTGTCCAGGACACATTATAGATGGGTCTGAAGTTTAGAAACAGAAAACAATGTTGATCCCCCACCTCCTCCCCGCCATTCCCCCAAAGGGAGAGGAAGAATGTAAAGAATACTTCTAAATTTATTACTGTTGAGGGGAAATGTGGATATATCTGGATTACCTTTGAGCTCTCTTCTTTGAATTAATTTTCTACAGTGAAATTGCTAAGAACATAATTGTGTCTTGATGTCTGCAACTCTCAGATTATCTTTCATATCAAATACCTTTATTTATCCGAGATATATAACATACCTTTATTGTCCGAGAACATTAATACACCATGAAAAACATCTTGAAATACAAAAATCAAAAGAAGAATCGCCTTCTCATTGTTAGTTTGTTGTCACTTTATTTTGTACTTAATTTGTGTAATTCTATTTAAATGTAATCCATAGATAAAATGTAAACTGACAGCAGTTTGGTTCGAAAATAAAATTCGAGCTTTTAGCGAGAATTTGGCCAAATGGAATAATTAAAATATTTGTTTTCAGCTCTGAGGATTCTGTTAGCTTTGGATCTGAAAAAAATCATGTTAGCATTTGAAGAGTACATTTTATTCTACCTAGTTCCCAAAGGAATAATTAATACCTCAACTTAGATCATCTTTGGCAGATGAAATCCTGTTTTTCTCATGACATCTTAAGCTATTGCTTTGTGCAGGTGTAGATGAGCAAAAGGTTCATCATTTTCAATGTCTGGCACATGTGACTGGTGCCCATGGGACTTGAAAGACAACGTTGGAGAAACCTGCTCTCAGTCAGTGGTTACACACTTCCAAATTGTTAATGGTCTCATTAGGCATACTCTACAGGATGCGTGACTTATTAATTGTGGCCTCTCCTATATGAAATTGCCTGCATAGATTTGTTATTCTTTGAAGGAGTTGCTTAGACATCAAATAATTTTAAAGCCATGTAGTCATTAGTCGTGTAGTATCACTGTATTGTCACTAGAGACAGTGCTATAATACAAAATCTACCTTGGTATTCTTAATGATGCATTCTGAATAACATCACAAGTGCACTTTCTAGGTTCTACTTTATTCAAAAGACAGGACAACGTGCTCATTTTGTACTAAATTTGATTGCTAATCACTAAAAAGTTGACAGTGAATTAAAACCCACCATCTTTGTATTAATTTTTTTTTGTCACAATTTTTGTCTGACATCTGGCTAAATTTTTCCTTGTATCTCTATATTCCTCAGTTAAGTGAAAAAATTTACCTTCAGTATTAGTGAATAATATCATGGGTAAAAGTCAAAGGCAATATGTACCTCTCCTTACATTTGATTATCTATTCAACATATCCATCTATTCAGATAAATGCATTTTTTATTATTTTTTATTTCTAAGAAGTGCAGTTACCAAACAGAATCAGGTTAATTTTTTCAAAATTAAAAATATTTTCATTAACCAAAGATTAATGTGAGGTTTTTCTGCTTCAAACAAAACTGTTGAGAAAAATTATAAGAAAGTTATTTTTAAAGTACTTTTAAGTAACTTTGCCTGCAGCTGTCAGCATGTACTCCAGATCAATAAGGTTTTATATGAATAAGTATATAGATTAAAAACAAAATAAAATTAAGAAAAAGAAAATTAATTAAACTTCAGGAGCATTTCAGGTGCATGGGAAACAGCATTTTATTTTCATTGTTTTTCATGTCATTTAAATACTTGGTAAAACTGTATAAAGCACTTTTATAGAGCAGGAAGATTATCATTTAAATTGTCAAAGGGTGAAATTCTTTGAAACTGTTCATCAGCAGGGGGGTGGAAACAGTTTAATATAAGAGTGTTTGCAATTAATAGAGTTGCATCTAGCTGGAAGGTCAAGTTATTATTCTACTGTTGTCTTTCTTTACCAGCCCCCACATTTTGGAAAGTTACTTTCATGAACCCCATGTGTCCTCAATAACGTAACAGAAATTAGAGTGAAGAGTTTACTTTTCTACTTTTCTTTCCCAGCTATCAATGAATTAGCACTTTCAGCTCAAAGAGGTTTAATTTAGTCTCAAGAGTCTGCATTTGGCAATAAATGAAGACATTTTATGCCGTATTTCTTATCATTTAAAATGTTTCTTGGATTTTTTCATATATATACATTGAGTGTCTCTCAAACAAACTCAAACATTTTTTCCTATAAGGTGGTTTTCGACTTTTTATAGGCAACAGGATTGTTTCGGACTACAACAGATATATGCTTTTTATCAAATTAATCAAACTTGCAGAGAAAAAAAGGACTCTAGATGGAGTTCTAAATCAAGAGATTGTGCCAGTTTACATTCTTATGGGAGGTGGGGTTGGTATAATGTTTTACAAATTAGGTTCCCCAAATATCTCAAGCATATTAATATCTTTCTGATTCCTTATGAAGTACAGGTTCATTAAGATAATGAACCCAGGTGAGTAGCTGTGGAAGAATTTGTAGCTGAGAATTTAGATTTCTGAAAGCCCCATTTTAAGTCACTTCTCATTCCACACTATATTTGCATCTGGAGAGTGTCTGCTAGAAAAAATTCCTTTAACATGGTACAATTGACATGGTTCATCTGTGCTAAAACAGGGAATTCTAAGAGCAGACGTGTCGGTTCTGCTGTATTTACTGTACGATTCACCACTCTTCTAAAGCACACAGAAAAATGTTCCTGCTAGGAGTCTTTTATTTTCAACCAGCACAAACAGAGTGATGAAGAATTCTGTCCGTGTTCACCACAACACCGGTAATGGATCCATTCTACTAAGTATCTGCAAAATTTACATGCCAATGGAAGTAAATTAAACACAGAAAGCAATGTGGTTCCTGCAGATAAAAGAAGTGGTCAAGTAGCAATGTTAAAAATCAGATTATAGTTCTCCATATGATTACATGATTAACTTCATCCATGAAACTAATTTGAAAATAATAATAGAAACAACAGCAATGAATAATACCACAGGAAACTGTGAAACTCATATTGCCAAATCTACTAAAAATTATGTATTTTGAAATGTTTATCATTGGACCAATTCAACTCAGACCAAAATGAGAAGAAAGGAAAAGAGGAAAGACAGAAAAGACAAAAGTCAGTAGAACTAAATGCAGAAAAAGCCCTTTGAATGGAAGATAAAATGATTGATGTTGAAACAAATATTATAAATAAGTACAGTGGTCATGTAATTTTAGGAATACATAGATCTATTCAGGCAAAGATTGTTAGTCTGTAATTACAGTCATAAGATTTTTTGCTTCCCGAATACAATGAAATTTGGGTCTTGTCTGAGTAATATGGAACAATTAGGTTTAAGAATCTTGGTGGTCCTAGTGAGATTTTTGTTTCTCATCCTTTAATGAAGGGGTCTTTATCACCTTACTAGAACGGTAAGGTATTTTCACGTGACAAGGCCTTTCTATTTATGCTTCTTTATTGTTCTGCCAGACTGCAACAAGGTGCAGATCAGATAAATGACAGTATATATTAAATATATATATATATTATATATATTGGTATATTCATAACATCTGAATGAAATATGACAAGTCTTATCATTGTATGTTTTGTTTAGTTGGTTGGGTTTAGATTTGGAAAGCATTTTGTAGAGATGGAAAGTGCAGGTCTTTTTCTTTTTGTTCAGTGCCAGTCAGTAGTGCAGAAGGACAAAATCTCTATCAGATTGAAAACACAACTTAAAATATCCTGTAAGGTCAATCCCTTAAATATAATTATAACCATAAAATAATTTACTGCTATATGCTGTGTTGTGTGAACTATGTATTGTGTTCTGTGTACTATGAAGTTTCTCTATACCCCACATCCTAGGATAAGGATGATTTTCATGTGCTTTGCAGACAGCACTATCAGCATTTGGGGGTTTGTGTTTCTTTTCCCCACATTTCTGATAGGAAAGGTTTAGTTTTCTGGTTTATATAAAAAGGTATAGTTTTAAAAGGTTCAGCATTCGAAACAGATAATCAAATTTAAAGCTTGGGTTTTTTTTACTGCAATACTGTCTGCTAAATTATGATGACATTTGTGTAGTTTCCATTAAAAAAATCAATCTTGGTATGTCATACTCTGAATGTGAATGTAAACCCATCTTTATAAGGAAGCAGAACTTTTAAATTTCTGCCATATCTAGTGTAGTCATTAGTATTGCAGCAATGACTCATAAACCCCAAACCTCCCTTGATAGTTTAAAAAACAGCAGATAATAATAGATAAAAAATTACTAGATCCATAAATTATGATTTTTTGTGATTTCAGATATGACTAATTCTTCTTAATGTGTTTGAAACCCTGTGTCTTTTAACAGAGAAACCTCTTAACTTATTATTTACAATATACCACCAACAGAAATAATAATTTACATCCAGGCAGATAGTGGGTAATGGTATTTTTAGACACTTATTGTTTAAATAAAAAAATATTTAAGAATAAACTCTTGTAATACATTTATAAGTCTAGAGAATAAGCTTTGTATAATAAAATTGGGTTTCAATTTTTAAAAATTGTAATATAAAAGCCTCAAATCTTAGATTTTTAGTAACTTTTTGATTAAGAATGATACCTGAATAAATGAGAAATTGTAGTTTGTTGTATGAAAAACAACATTTTAGTCTTTAAGAGCTGAATAGAACTTATCATAAACTAGTCTTTTCATTCCTGATTTAATACATCTGCATATATATATATACTTTAATGATAATTTTTTTACAACTTATCAGTTAAAGTACTTTTTTATTCTAGTAATTTTATTCTATATTGGTAACATTAATATTTTTAAATATTAGGAAAACAAAGTAATAAACATGATCTTTTGACAGAAATGCCTGTATTTCTATCTATTTCTGAAGAAAACTCATATTTTCTTTAAAGATTTAGATTCCATAGACAAACCTTACATTATTTAGTAGTTGTTAGTGAATGTTAAAAACTTTGCCCTACTAGCTATATCATTCTGGCTTATATAACACCATAAAATCAAAACACTCTAAACAGTTATTTGAATACTGCCAGTATCACACACTAATTTGTGTTTAATCTTCACTGCTTCATAACAGCATCTTAACAGCAAGGGGAGCTCTAAAGACAAGTTGGAATAAATGGAGAAATTCATGATAGATGATTAGAAATACTGCCAGGAAAAGACAGAGTTTGGAGACAAGATTTGGAATGGGGGAGGGACATAGTTGTTATTCTGCACAACTGAGGCAGCCAGACAAATTTACAAAGTACGTGAAAAATAAGAAGAAAAGCGTAGGAGGCTACGAGAAGCAGCTAAGTGACTAAATAAATATAATCCAAGTACTTGAAAAAAATCAAGTTCACGATGTGAGATGTGCCAGATAGATAAGAAAACTGCATATATATGACATAGAGTGGTTGAAATAAGTAGTAAATCATAAGTATATTGATCTTACCAAGATATGATAGTACCTATGAATTAAAAATAAAGTTCACTTTCAAGTAAGTGTGAGAAAAGTGCTTTATGTAGGGATGTTATACTGATATTTACTCAAAGGCATGAAAATCATATTAGATCATTTTTGTATACATAGAAGTAGCCTTTGATAAACATGCAGAATTGGTTCATTTTCACAGCATCCTTCGTATAAAGTTCGACTTCTGACCCCAATCAGAAAAACTCTGCGCTCTAGCAAGCACTAGATTTATAATACCTTATTAATTATCATGAACATCAAAGTTCCAAGTTGAAGTATTTTAAACACACTTTCTGTTATTTACATCTGTATCTATCGTATAGATAACTGAATAGTAGAGCACTGTGAGATATTAGTTATATACATTTATTTGACGTTTACTAATTTTGAATATATTTCATTCATCAAGCAAAAAAAAGATTTATGTCCAGCTATTGCAACCAGTATTTTCGGATTCAGCAAGCACATCCTTTGTCATCAAAGACTACCTAGTTCACAAAGATGACATACTTGTGCATATGAAAGTGTATAAATAGAGATATTTGCTGTATGACTGTAATGGTAGACAAGATTTGTTATTGCAACATGTTGTTTTATATGTCATCTGGAAGCAAGACACAAGATTTTTTTCAAGGCAAGCAAGACAGTGAACAGCTACACCAGGAGAAGAAAGGAATATATAGCTCTATCTTGTCTCACTACTTGGACCATCAGTTAATGCTGACAATGTACATTTACTCTGTAGACTTTTTTGTTACTGGCTTGTAACAGATGAAACTGCTGAGTCTGATGCAGCCTAAACATTGTAAATTGAAAATGTTAAAGTCCGTTTCATAAAGACTGGCAAAATGAATCAAAGACTGTGAAACCAGCTGACATTCAGAACAGAACATACGTTGTTAGATTGTGGTTTGTCTTAAGATCTTCAGAGAAGGTTTAGTACACCTTGTCTCACACCTTTCCTATAACTCCTGCATTCAGCACAAGGTAAATGGATGTCTTTGTTCTCACTCAGACTTCATAGCCCAAACTGAATGGGTTAAAAACTTTACATTTGCTTTATTTGCTTGAAATACTACATTAATTAAATATAAACATAATATTCTTCACAAAGTAAAGTATGGTAGTAGTATTATCAAATTTGTTTGAAATCATGTGGAATGGTTCGTGTGATGTTATTGAGCTTAAATAGAAGCATCCACTGAATACAGAGGTGATCTGATAGAAACCAGACTAAATTGATGTGAATTATTAAATGTTTTTCCAGTGTATTTTAATGTATTTTTCCATTTTCTTAGTTTATTATTTCATTCAGATATTAGAATATATACTAACCTTGCCTCTGCAGCTAAAAAGATTTTGATAAATATACTAAAATTAGTTGAGCATACTACCATGTTAATGACCAGACTGGCCCTTCTTATACTGTCTGTACTTCTATTCATATTAATAGAAATTTTTACCAAAGAAAGATATTTTTTTTTTAAGGAAATGTGCTCTAGAGAAATGTATAGGGCAGTACATGATTTTCTTACAGCTAAACGGGAATATTCTGGGCTAGTACTTGCAGGTAGCAGAAGATTCTTAGCTGCTAGAGGTTTCTGGCAGGTACTGCGGATTGTGACATAAAAGAAAATGCTTAGGGTGACTATATCTGAAAATTTGTTATATATTTAGAATTTATATTCCGCAAAAAATAGACTCATGCAAATTTGTAACAGATGAGTATATTTCTGTAATTCTCAGTTCAAAATAATGAAATATATATGTGATGCAGTCATCAGTGTAATGACAGTGGCCCTAGATAGAGGAGGCTGTCATATTGGCTTAATAAAATAAAATAATTTGGGGTAAATTTATATGACCATGGACTATATTGTAAGTAATCTGAGGGGTCAATTGATAAAGATCTTACTTGTGGCTGGTGGGATCACCCTGACAAGGACCTGACAAATATTAGGGTCTGCCAAGGACCTGGTAAATACCAGGCTTGCCAAAGGCTGTCGAAACCTTCATCCTCTGCCCCACCTGTACTACCTGACAGGGAAGAGGTAGAGAAATGTTGTCAGGCACACAACCCCCGAAGATGTGAGGCCTAATCCAATTAGAACCAACCACAGATCAGACTCAGCTAGGGTAGGCATGTGAGCCTCCTCAATTTGAGCAATCGTTGAGACTGAGCCAGTAGGCTCATTGAACATTCCTGATAAACACATACAGGCTTATCCCGAAAGGTCCTTGCTACCAGACATAACACTAGGGAATAATGGAGATCGGTTTTACGTATTCATAGGCACTGTTAATTAAATAGTTACTAGATTTGAAAACAGAAATATAGGCAAACAGGGTAGTATGGCCTGTGTAGGCAGGCAGCTGAAAAAAAAATAGTTTGATGTTGTTAGAACTGGGACATGCATAAGTAAGTAATGTCTCTAGTCAGAGTCTTCCTGCATAAAAATAATTTCTTAAAGCATTGTTCCAGGGCACAATTTTCTTCAGTGATGAAGCTGTTGTCAACTTCTGAAAACATTCCTAACCCAGCATGGGGATTTGCCTCACTCTTTGCACTGTCTGCACAACTACTTGCAAGTCCACACTGTAATATTCCATAGTATGCAAATACTACCTCTCCTCACTCTTAATATAGACTTATTTTTATTGATAGACTTCCAAAAAGTTGTTATGCACAGAAGGCAGTGATGTGAAACACGGAGGTAGAATTCACTGGGAATGAAAAGGCTGAGAAAGTTAAAGAGAGAAACTCACTAAAGACAATGTATTGATAAATGAACTCTCAGAAATTTCTCATCTGTATCTTTTTTACTGATTGGGCAGCCTACTGAATGCAAGAATATTTCTGTGTGTTTCCTTCTGCCTTCCTCTACACAGTTGATGTGCTGTGTCTCTTCAGTGCCTGGTGAGATTATGGATTCTGGGAGCTGCTGAAAATCATCAGGAAGACAAAGCAGTCATTGGTCCCAGCCAGCACGGGTTTACAAAGGGAAGATCCAGACTGAAAAACTTAATTTCCCTTCTATGACAGCGTTACCCAAACGGTGGAACAAGGAAAACCAGCTGTTACAATCTTTCGGGATTTCAGCAAGGCCTTTGATAGTGCCTTTCCCTGTATCCTCCTAAATAAAATGCCCAGCACACAGCTGGATAAATGCATAAAGCATTGGGTGAACAATTGGCTGATGAGTTGGGCTCAAAGGGTCGCAGTGAATGGGGTTACTTTGGACTGGCGACCAGTCAGTAGCGGGGTTCCACAGGGATTCATCTTGGGGCCACTACTATTTAATACCTTTATAAATGACCTAGATACAGGACTCAAATATTTACTAACCAAGTTTGCCAATTACACAAAACTGGGGAGAGCTATTGACACTTTGAGGGCAAAGAGGTCCTGCAGAGGGATCTAGACAAATTGGAGAGCTGGGCAGTCACATATCACATAGAATTTAACAAGGATAAAGGTTGGATTTTGCACCTGGAACACAGCAACCCTGGATACATAGACAGACTGGAGAGTGAGAAGCTGGAGGGCAGTCCTGCAGAGAGTGACCTGGGGGTTCTGGTCAAGGGAAAGCTGAACATGAGCCAAATATGTCTTGACAGTCAAGAAGGCCAACTGTATCCTGGGGTGCATCAAGCACAGAATTGCCAGCTGGTTGAGAGAGGTGATTGTCCTGCTCTGCTCTGCACTGGTGTGGCCTCACCTTGAATATTGTGTTCACTTTTGGGTGCCACAGTATAAAAAGGACATCAAACTACTGGAGAGTGTCCAGAGGAGGCCACAAAGTTGATGAAATTCTAGAGGGGAAGTCATATGAGGAAAGGCTGAAGTAACTTGGTCTGTTCAGTCTGAAGAAGAGGATACTGAAGGGAGACCTCATCGCAGTTCACTGCTTCCTCACAAGGGGAGGAGGAGGAGCAGGCTCTGATCTCTTCTCTCTGGTGAACAATGACAGGACCCAAGGGAATGGCAGGAAGATGTGCCAGGGGAGGGTTTAGTTGGATATCAGGAAAAAGTTCTTCACTCAGACAGTGGTGGAGCACTGGAACAGCTCCCCAGGGAAGCAGTCACATCCCCAAGCCTGACAGTATTCAAGAAGCACTTGGACAGTGCCCTCAGACACACAGCGTGAATGTTGGGATCATCCTATTCAGGAGTGGGAGTTGGACTCAATGATCCTTGAGGTCCCTTCCAACTCAGTTAATTCTGTGAATCTGTTTATCTTTGTGTAGAAAATTAGAATATTAATTAGGCTGAGATAAAAAGGAAATAAGAGTGAGATGTGAAAATTATTTTATTTCAGATTACTTATGTTGTTGAAATTCAAAGTTCAAAATGGAGCTTCTCTTTTCCCTAAGTAATCTTCAGTATACAGAACATCAGTTTCTCCTTGTTCTCCACAGGTGACTTTCCTAAGTAGGAAAGCTAATCACTTGTTCCTATGCTGAATTATTCAGTAATCTATGAAAAGCCCTATCTTCTTATCCCATAGTACCTAAGAGACTGAAAAGACTTATTGGTAGCTGTCAATTCATTATGCTATAGCAAAGATCATTCCTGTCTATGTCCATTCCTGTTTTGTTTAGGGATATCAGTACATGTAAGGGACACAATTTCCTCTTACAAAACACTGTTAGCTCTTCCTCATTCTATAATAAATCTACCTATTCTTTATTATATTCTCTAGCAGCTTAACTAGGCTCACTGAGACACAGTTTCCTGACTAATATCTTGGAAGTTTTTTGTTTCTTTCCTTTGTTTTAAAGACATTATGTTTATCATCTTCCATGTCTCTGGCATCTCTGGTAGTGATGAAAAATAATAGCAAACAAATATCTTCTTTACCTCATTAAAAATTGTCTATATTTCTCATGTTAATATATTTTGCCTCTTTAACCATCTTGTGTTTATAGAAAAGGATTTTGAAACTCATAATCAGGAATTACTTTATTCAGAAATATTTCTATCTTAAACATATTGTCAGTTTCTGAAGAGCTGTGTGATTGTATTTTACAAAGAAAGGTTAGAACAATATTGGTAACAGACTGCACTAAGACTAATTCTCAAGTACAGAACATGAAAAACAGATTCTCAGGGATCCAGTTCCTTAGATGGTTAGTTTTACTGGTTTTATTTTTCTGGATTTCTGATTCCTTCCCAATTCCTTTTTTTGTTCAGGTTATTTACAGAGAGCTTTTTGGTATAGTGCTTCCAGGTTATGTTGACTAATAATAATGTATTCCTCTGACAGTACACTAATATGGCAATGACAGGCTATAATCATAAAACTCTCTAAGAAACAAAATTTAAAGTCATTTCTTCAAAGCTTAAATTTGTTCATATATCTAGCTCTGCACTAGTCAATGAGGCCATAGAAAAAAATACAGATTTAGTTGTCTTTTTTTTATAGTACTTGGTTGAGTGGAACATGTTTCTCTGCCTGTAAAGTTTTTCATTAAGTGAGAATTATTAACACTGTTCACCAGCCACATGCCAGTTAAGAACAGATAAAGAAAGACTGCAGTGAAAAAATGCAACAAATCACTTCATCATCTACAAGTGGAAGCCTGAATTATTGCATAGTAATGTATTATTTCTTAGCTGCTGTAAAAAGACATATTTTCTGCAACTTAAATTTTGAATTGGTTACATAAAGCCAGCCTTATTATAAAAAATCTCCCTCCAACTACATGTGGTCTGATTTTCTTTTTCCTAAAAATTTATAAGTAGACAAGAGGAATTTATGAGATGGTTTTGTCGTGTCTACACAGTGCTTGAAAATGGCTTATTACTAGTCCTTTAGATTTCTTATGTACTTAAATATCTGTTTGAAGCAATTTAGAGGCGACTCGACAAAAAGTTTTAAACTAATTGAAGTAAGATTTATGGTTTTTAATGTTCTTGTTGCCATTGCTTGGGTAGTTCTGAGCTTGTAAGCACCAATATGAGAAATCTTTTTTGAAAAGGGGGAGGAGGAGAGAAGAGGGATATTTTTATAACTGTTGGCTTTAGTAGTAGGAAAATCTGGAAACACTTTCCATTGTTTCTATCCGGGAAGAGAAGGAATATACTCTTCCAGCTAAAGTTTATATGTCTTCTTTAAACTCATGAAACAAAACGTCTCTGTTTCTGAAAAACACAGATGTATATTTAGTTCTGCCTTTGCAGATCTATGCTAAAATTTAAATGTTTTAATACATTTTAATGTTATATCATAAATACCTTATTTTCCAATCAGTTCTACTAAGAATGTAACTTCTATTTTCCCTTTAATTACAAAGACACTTTCAAATCATAGAACAAGGTAACTAGAGTTTGTTCTGGAAATGGTGAATACTTATTAGAAAACTTTTCTTTTTATAATTTGTGTGAAAACAATGACAATTAGCTAATGTATTTTAAAAGAAATTGTTAGAAAATTTTATTAGAAGTGTCTGTACTCAGATAATTTTCTTCTCAAAATCTTTATTCTACCAATTAAATAATTGAAACATAATATGTTTTTATCATCAGTTTATATCATAGTATCCTTGTATCATCATGATGTCTGAAAACTTTGCATGAAAGGGAAATCAGTAATTTAATGTCATTTATTAGTTATTTTGACCTACCTTAAAATGTAATTTGTAAGTCTTTCTTATTAATGCTAGTAAATATGAACATAAATTTCCTGCTTTCCTCCATTTCTGCCTTCTACCTGATGCTTACCTTGTTTCTCCATTTGCCCCTACATATACAGCAATGAAAGGACTGAGCAGGATGTATAGACTAATGAAAAAGCTTCTCTGTGTTAGTGCCTGCGTCTGAAATCAGTCCCCACTCTGTTACCTGCTTGGCTACACCATCTGTACAAAGCATGTCTGTTGCTGCAGTGGCAAGGTTATGGGAGTTTATGACACATTGTAGACAGAGGAAAATGCAGAAAAGGTTCAAACTGGAAATAAAATTAATAGTGTTCCTCCTCTCAACGAGGACTTCTTTATTAGAAAAGGTTATGTAAAATAATAATTCACATAACATTTTATGAGTTGTTTTGAAATATATAAAAGCTGTTTACAGTCTGAAGGACCATCTCATTACGAACAGATAGAGGAATCTAGCCTTTTCCAACCTTGATCTTTGATGGCTGAAAATCTAGCCTCATTGAAAACGGTAGATAAGAGAGTGATGTGAGCATAGACAGTTTGTGTGAAAAGAATATCCAAAACTGTCTGAGAGGCCATTTGACTAATATATGACCAAGAACTGAAGATGAACATCAAATGTTCTGGAAGAACATATCTGTAGGAGAAGGTTTGTGTGTGTGTGTTTAAAGCTTTTGTGGATAAGTTATAGGAGACTGTTTGGAAGTCTGTAGGCATTATCAATTTGTAAGACTTCGAGAGATTTTTCCTTGCAACAGTAGGCACATTTAAACATTGGTCTACTCAAGAAAAAAAGTAAACCTAAAGACTGAAAACCCTAATTCATTACATGTACCTGCAATAGTAAATGAAGTATGATGAAGTTAATTTCAGTTTCCTGTCATTTATGGTTTATATTTTTGTATATGTTAGATATTCATTAAAGTTGCATATGTTTGTCAGATTCAAATTGCAACTGTATGCAATGCTAGCTTTTTGAATGCTATGACTGGGAATTTAAAGGACTTTTCTACCTATGTCTCACGGGACAATAAGAAATCAATGTGTTTTATCAAGTGATATTTGTACCCAAATAAGAACAAGCAGTTCTATTATAGTTGAGTGAGTAATAGCCTAAATTACTACTGTTAACTTACTACAATAGTATTGACCTTGTATAGTCTGACTGTGTCCCTAACTCTCAGATTGTAAAAAAAGGATAATTAGGATGAATGAACATGTTTACTTTAATACTAGAAACCACCTCAGATACATTTGTGTTAAGCATTTTACACCTGAATCTAAGCCTTGTTAGCATAAATTTCATTAAGTGCTCTTCTGCTGTTGTACCAAAGAGAGTCAGAACATATTTTAAATTAAGTTTATACTGTAGACAATAAAAATGGTGACAAAACGCAAGTCTGGAATCAACAACAGGGAAGTAATATAGCAGTGGTAAAAAAATTCAGAACATCACAAACGATCAAGAAATTTTAAAGAAATAGGTCTTAACATAAGCGGAACAAAAGCAATGAAAAGAATAACTTAGTAAGCTTGTTCTAGTGGTGTGTTGGTTTTATTTATTTATTTATTTTGTAAAAGCTGTGGGTTTTTTTCTCCAGTCTCCTGAAACTTAATGACAAGTTGATTCTAAGTTAGAATTACTGACAGTGCTGCTTATCCACGGACAGCTAACAGAGTTTGACAATGCTTTGTTCTTAGTACTTTCCAGTCACTTGTAACAGTTTTGTGTTTTGTTTGTTTGTTATGTTTTTCTGTGAGTGCACACTTCAGTTTTCCTGAACTTCTGTTGAGAATGAAATTTGGCAGGCATTTGAAGGCAATTACTTGAATTCAATCACAGGCAGCAGGAGGCTTGCATGCATAAGCAAGGAGCTCTTGACTGAACTCCAATGTACAAAGAAAGCATACAAGGGTGGAAGCAGGGGCAAGTGACCCAGGAGGAGTATAGAGATGTTCTCCAGTGCTCCAAGCACAAGGTCAGAAAAGCCAAGGCCAACTTGCAGTTAAAACTGGCAAGGACTGAGAAAGGCAACAAACAGGATTCTAGGAGTACATAATATTCAAATATTCTATTTTATTAAAGGAACTGAAAAGCTGGGGGTAAAAAAGCCCCTGACAACAATAACCTTTCTTCTTTCCTTCTCTTTTTCTAATTACCTCAAACAAATTTCCTGTACTTCGTTTTTGAATTATTACTGATGCTTGCCGGTGCTGCTAAGAGTCACTCCAGAGGCAGTCCTGAAGGAGAGAGGAGTCCAGGAAGGCTGGACTTAAAGGCACAGGAAGGAAATATTAAAGGCACAGGAGCAAGCCATCTTCATGTGCTCAAAGATGAGCCAGCAAGAACTACCAGCCTGGCTGAAGGGAGAGTTTTGGCTGGAATTCAGAGCAAAAAGGAGTTTATGACCTTTGGAAGAAGGGACAGACAACTCAGGAGGACTACGAGGATGTTGTGAGGTTACAAGAAGAAAACTGGAAGGGCTGAAGCCCAACTAGAATTTAACCTATCTGCTATCACAAAAGACAATTAAGAATGCTTCTGTAAATACATTAGCAACAAAAGGAGGACTAAGGAGAATCTCCAGCCTTTATTGAATGGGAGGGGAAGCATAGTGACAAAGAATGAGGAAAAGACTGAGGTACTTAATGCCTTTGTTGCCTCAGTCTTTAGAAGTACTACCGGTTGTTCTCTGGGTATCCAGTTCCCTGAGCTGGAAGACAGGGACAGGAGTAGAATGGAGCCTCCATAATCCAAGGGGAAATGGTTAGTGACCTGCTGCTTCACCTAGACACACAGGTCTATGGTGCCAGATGGGATCCACTCCAAGGGTACTGAGTGAGTTGGTGCAAGTGCTTAGCAAGACACTTTCCATCATTTATCAGCTATCCTGGCTAATTTGCAAGGTCCACTGGACTTGAGGTTAAGCAAATGGGATACCCATCTACAGGAAAGGCCAGAGATCAAGGGATCTTGTTAAATATCTTTATCAGTGGTCTGGATGAGGTGATGAAGTGCACCCTCGGTAAATTTGCAGATGACACCAAATAGGGTGGGAGTGTTTCTCTGCTTTAGCGAAGGAAAGCTCTATAGAGGAATCTGGATAGACTTGATTGATGAGTCAAGGCCAATTGTATGAGTTTCAGCAAGACTCTGTGCTGGGTCCTGCAATTGTGTCACAATAACCCCCTGCAACGCTACAGGCTCAGCATAACATGGCTAACAAGGAGCTGGTTGGAAATGGATCATTGCTCTTGGTTGACAGCTGGCTGAATATAAGCCAGCAGTGTGCCCAGGTGGCCAAAAAAGCCAATGGCATCCTGTCTTGTGTCAGAAATGGTGTGATCAGCAGGACTAGGGAAGTGATTGACCCCTTGGACTCGGTGCTGGTGAGACCACACCTTGAATACTGTGCTCAGGTTTGGACCCCTAACTGTAAGAAAGACTTTGAAGTGCTGCAGAAAGAAAAGTGACAAAGTCGATGAAGGGTCTGGAGAACAAGTTTTATGAGGAGTGTCTGAAGGAATTGGGTTTGCTTAATCTGGAGAAGAGGAGGCTGAGGGGAGACCTTATTGTTCTCTTACAACTACCTGAATGTAGGTTTTATTGAGGCAGATGCTAGTCTCTTTTCCAAAGTAACAAGTAATAGGAGAAGAGGAAATGGCCTCAAATTGCATCAGGGGAGATTTAGACTGAATATGAGGAAATAGTACTTCACTGAAATGGTTCTCAATAATTGGAACAGACTGCCTAGGGAAGTGGTGGAGTCACCATTCCTGGAGGTATTTAGAAGATGTTTAGATACGTTGCTTAGAGACATGGTTTAGTAGTGGACTTGGCAGTGCTAGGTTAATGGTTGGATTTAATGATCTTAAAGTTCTTTTCCAATGTAAACCATAGTGTGATTCTATGAATTTCTGAAATGAGTTGGGGTTTGAGGCTTTTGGAAGAAGGATTGTTGTCCAACAAGACAATCTTAGAGAGGATAGTTTTTGTTTGAAAGATCAATCTAGAGATGTATCAGAGGGAGAAGTTATTTCTTCTGGTACCTGTTGACCTTTTGTTGTATCTTCATGTCCTTGGCTACAAGAGTGCCAGGAAATCCAAACAAATTCTAATAACAGCAGAGACAGCTGAGTCTGATCTGGAGCATTTCCCTTAAGTGTGCATGTGTGAATGGAGGAAGAAGGCAGGAAGAGGCATTAGAAAAATAACTGAAGATGCAAAGCAGAGCATGCATAAATATAAAATCAGGTTAGCTCTCCAATATTTATTCCAATTTTGTTGAAATATGGAACCATTTACTTTATATGCCAGGTAATAGAATCTATTCTTTAATGGAAAATGTGAAGTGTATTATTTTGGAATCTCCTTTGCTAAAAAAGATTGTTGTCAGTCTCATTCATTTAACATTTTCTGCATGATAAAAGGAAAATTCTTCTGCTGTCATGTAAACTTTTGACATCCAAAATACAATACTTCCAATGGAACAGTATACTTCATTACAATTTCTACAGAACCTACAACATTGAGTTCTCCAATTTCAAATGGAGAAGAGAAATATTTTGTTAAAAACCTAAAATGAGAAGTATTTTACTACACTCCAAATTGAAGATTTTGATAATCTAGCCATAAAATATTTTGAATCTGTTCATTAAGATGTAAGACTGCATTAGCTTTTAGCATATACTTTCACATAGTTCAAGTCTGGTTTTCCATTCTGTCCTGACTATGATTTTCTAGTGAGAAAGGTTCATAATGAAAAGTGTTTTCATGTTGATAATATTTATATATATATATCTATATGCACACACACACTAGCCACAAGTGGGGGAATAAAAGTAATCAAGGCTTTAAAATGCAACCAACAAAATTTTGTCTGTTTTCTTTCAAGGGAAAAGGAGACTAATGGCTAATGTTGAAAATAATGTAATTTAATGTTTGAGCACTTCAACAAAGTGAAATTTATTTGGGGAGTTTTCTTTTAGGGAATACTGAATTTAGACATTTTTAATTCAACTTCCATAGTTGCAAACTCCAATAATCTTTTCTAAGGCTTACAAAAGGGTTGAAATTCAGATTAAAATATTTGAGTCTGGGAACCGAATAAAAATCTTCAGGAATTCTGTGTTCATAAGACCTTGTAGACAAACCTTGTGAAAGTTTTTGTAATGTTTACATAAATAAGTATGTTGAAATAGCAAGGCATAAAGGTGATTTTACTTTAGCTTCCTATTCATATAGACACTGAATTTGAGAGTAAATGAATAAAAGTTCATTGCCTGTATTTATTCCTGTTGTGCTTTATAGACCATAATTTTAAACACAATACATTCCTGTCTGCAGACATAAAGTTATTCCCAATTAAATTAAGTTGAAGAATCTGTAACCAATAGAATGTGGATTTTAAAATTTTTTAGTTCTGTTGAACAAATATTAATTAAAATTTGTTAACTTATGACACCTGCTTTTGATTAAATGGCAATAAAAACCTGCATATTTGTATCTGGGGATGAGAGGAATACATTTTCGCTCTACGTGAGGGTATCTGTTTGAAATTCTGTCAACTTTAAGACAATTTCATTGTAATTTTTAATTACAGTCAGATACACTTATTGAAATATAATGATCCTTATTTGATTGTGTCCTACACTTTAATACTATTTTATCAATAATAGTTACTGCAAGCAAAATGAACAGCTCAATTACATAGTAGTTACTCAGGGTATCTCGTTGGATGAAAAGATTGCACTTAATACACTGTCTTGAAGACCAATTTGAAAAAAATGGGCAATCATTAAAAGTAATTATGTCTGAGGAGGACAACTGAAAACTTTATAGGAAAGCTTTCGGGTTGTATCTGATTGCACTAAAATCATGAACAAAACTCAGGGTATAATGCTTTTCAACTCCATAAACTCCTTTTCTATTATAATACCTCTACCTTGCAATTTTCAGTCTTGTGTTTCGATATTCGCTCAGTCTAACTTTGTAAAAAACACCTAAGTATATTATAAAATGATGATCCTTCAAGAAAAAATGGAGCTTCATAACTTGCAGAACACAAAGCACTTTTATTATGTAAATTGTTTTTAACTTATGGTCCCCTTTTTTTTCAGCTGGGCAATGTTTAAGAAAACCAAGATGTGTTCTGTCCCAAATTTTCAGGTCACTGCCTGAGGAGAGCCATAGTTTATCTTATTTTGCTTGAAAAGAAACACATTCCAGCCCCTCTGATAACATGCAAACCATCATTTTCAGGAGAATATGCATGTATAATATTTGAAGATAACCTCTGGTAAACTTTTAGTGGTCAGTAAGAGAAACTGTTGCAATATATCATTAACTGTATACATTTACTATATTAACAAAATAGTAATCATCTATTAACCATTAAATGTTCATATAGTAAAAATTATTTTATCACCAATTACTTTAAATGGAACTGAATTAATTTATAATGAGGAAGTGGCTCAGTCAGGTTTTTTTCTGAATTACTGTTCTTCACTTATTCTAAGGACCAGGTAGGCAGTCCTGTAGAAAACTGAAGGGTCAATTAAATGCAGCTTTGTTAGCCAAGACATGTCAGTATCAATACTTAGACAGAAGTAGGATTGGACTGATGAAAGGCTACTTCCTTATGAAAACTTATGAAAACTACTTTTAATGAGAAAACAGTTTTTATCTTATTCTAAAACACAATTACTTAAAATTGATTAAACTGTTTCTAGGCATCTTCAATCGTTTTTTTCCCTTCAGTTCAGATCACCAGAAACTAAAATAGCAATATAATAGCGTAAACAATTACGACAAAAAACACCCCGCACCACTAGGCTTGTTTGTTTGTTTACTTTTTAAATTGTCAGTTTATCAGGCAATTAGAAAAACAATACCACAGCAAGACTGAAACAGTATTAGCATTAGCAGCTTGAAATCAAAGAAAAGATATAAAATGAATTTCTCATTATTCAGGCGTATAAATAATAGACATCTACTCCATCTGAGATGAGTGATGTGGATCTCTTCTAACTACAAATATTTATAACTTCATTTTTCACAAAATATGTTTGTTATCTTCTCCTACATTCCTTACATATCTGTATACATATACACTAGTAATATAGCACAATATAACTAATGACTTTTCATAGATCTCTGAAAGGTATCAAAACAATAAATACTGTATATACATTTAATAAAATAAGTGTATCTATGTTGTGTGCATTTACATACTTATATCAATATGCATGTGTGTATTAGTATGTGATACAACTTCAAATATAATAATGAAAGCTAGAAATGTTTATTTTTTTTTGATACTCTTCTCTTTTTTATGCCAGGACTTAATTTCAAAGTGTGTAATTCCCACAGGTGTTGATTATATTAGTATATATGTCAGCGTAAAGGACACTTTCATCAGCTGGCCTTATGTGTCAGTGACTTTAGAAACACTTCAAAATTAAATAGAAATCTCTGAGTTATAGTTTTAGCACTGCACATAAAAGCATGGAGATGACAAACAGCAACTAGAGATTTAATCTTACATAAATCCAGTTTCCCTACAAGTATTTTAGTTCTGGTACACAGCAAATGAAGGAGTATGTAAGATGGTGATTGATAGATCTACTTCTATAGCTTTTGAAATCCTTGTAATTCCATACACTGGACTAGGAAACTGTTGCCCTAATATCAACAATAAATTTTTATTAAGGTGTGTTAAAACAAAATCTTTGGGTGAGAACAGATAAACCGCACCAGTATGGCTTTGTAATCCAGCTTGGACTGATAAAACTGGTCTGGGTTTTAACACGTTAACAGAACATATTCTCTCCATGAACATGTCCATCAATTGGTGTATCATACTGAAATTTAATCTGGTGTCTTTGCTGCTTCTAATTCTTCGGGACGCTCTTTGTCACAGTAAACAGTATTGCCATTTCGACTTGTACAGTTATCCATCAATGGGGATGCTCCACACAGTTCCTGCAGTATAAGCCAGTGACAGGGATAGTTAGAAATCTCTTTACCTCCTTGTTAATGTCATTGTTTTCTGATGATTAAACTAACATATATGTTGCTAATTTAATAACCTAAACCTGTAGTTTACACAAAAAAATGAATTTCCTAATAACTGGTTATGAAAGGGGTTATCACTATTCTCAATTTAAATTATAACTGAATATATGTAGGCCTGTAAACTAGTTTGAGAACTTGGTGAGAACAGTGTTTAAAATTGGACTCGTTTCAAACTTTGAAACAACAGTTCACTATTCATATTTTTTAATACACATAGCCAATGATTAGTTCTAGGTCTCTATTTGTCATGAAAACTACAAAATGAAACTATGAATCCTTAACAAGATTATTCTAAATTATCTGAGAGCATACAACACCACAGAGCTGCTGTCCCCGATATTCTCAGTTACTGAGGATGTGGTAACTAGTCCTGAGAGGTGTGTGGTGAAGGCAGATGGGGTTCAAAAGACAGCCTTTATTCTATTTCTTCTAGCTAGTATTTTATGCTTCTTGGCCCCTTCTCCAAGCAAAATGGTAGAGATCTCACCTGGTTTTGGAACAATTAATTTTATTTGTGGAACCAAGACTTGTCTTGGTTTCTCCAGTCATCTGTCTTACTTATTATTCAGGATTTTTCTGGTCCCATCAAGCCACCTCTCGCCCCTACTCAATCTTACGGCTCTTATGACTTCTTCCTGTAACCTATTCATTTAACCGCTTCACAGGTTTCCCCTTGGTCATTTGGGATTATGGCTATTTTTGATATATTTGTGATTAGCTGTTATAAAATGTAATTAGTGCTATACAATGGTTAGTGGTTACAATGTTACAGAGTACTTACAGAGCTGTTACATTATCTGTGTGCTTTTGTTTAAGTCCAGCATGCTCATACATTGTTTGGTATGCTTTTATTTTGTCCATATAGTAGGCCTTTGCTTAGGCTACCGTTACTTGCTGCACGATCTTGGACAAGACACTTCTTATTTGTGTCTCTACTGTATCTTTTTTAATGTCTAATTTATATGCACATTACAATTTACACTACATTACATTTCTAGAGCAAAGCCTGTCACTCAGCAGTTACATGTACAACATCTGTTAAAGTAATGAATTCCAAGTCTACCTTATTCTTTTGATATTGTGATTTATATAGTAGATATGTCCTTTAACCTCATAAACATCTACTGATTTTACTTCATGTACTTTGATATTTCATTTGGGTTTAATGCTTTCAAAACTTTTTAACCCTTCTTATACTTTCTTTCCTCCGGTGACTGAGAATCCATTCCTACTACCAAAAGAGAGGGTCAATTTTATTTCAGACAAGACTGAAGGATAGAACAGAAAATCCAAGCTTTGCTCATTATTTGGGTTTTTTCATAGCTAACTTCCTAACAGTCTTTGATGTTGCTAGTGTAATATTCTTGCAGTATATTAGGGACGTGATGAAACAGAATCTCCTAATTTAAAATAAGTGGCTCCCAATACACAGGTAATTGGGTCTAAATAATTCTAGGCCCACTTACACCTTGCAGATACATCTATCAAAAAGACTCTGGAGACTTGCATAAGGTACTGAATAAAACTAAACTCTTCCACTGTACTAGTTAACAGTACTACCAGAAAAAGAAGATTTCTAAAATGTGTCAGTTATGTCTCATCATTGCTCAAGAGTATGCAGATTTATTAATTAAATAGCACATAAAACATAATTCATTTAAGGAAGAAGCAAAGAAGTTAAGTCTGGGCATCATTAACTAAGAAGGACCCATCACAGAAAAAAAGAAAATCAAACTTTCTTCTTTCTCACATAATCTGAACTTTCTCACTCCATTAAAGTAAGTGAAATAAATAAAATAAACCATCAAAACACCTTGCATCTGTATTTTACTTCCCATCAAGTTCAAGTCTGCCTTTTGCACTTGGAATGCTAACACAGAGCAGCAGATTGTCATGTGATTTCATCTTTTCTTATCCCTTTTGCTCCATCTTTCTGCTGTATGTAATAACATCTTACTCATTCCTCACCTGTCATATTACGTTATCTTTACCCTTTATTACCGTTATGCCTATCTCTGAATTGCATGAAATTAAACATGTTATGAAATGGCAGAGTTTCTGAAGGTTTTCTACTGCATTTAAAATATTAGGAGTTTTGAAGACATAAAAGAAAGAAAGAAAACTTTATAACAAATCCTAACACAATATAGACTTCCTTATGTTATTCAGTTCCTCAGAGAACTATGCTATCAGTGGAATAAAATCAGCTTCAAAAGCAGGTTATACAAAATCAGTTGCACTTGTGTTTTCAATTGGGCATGATTTATATAGTACATGACACACTAGGTAGCCTGTACTAAAATAAAAACTTTAAAACACAATAAGATACTAGAGTTAAAATCCTGAAAATCACCTGAGATGTACAGAGTTTAAATTTTTCTTAGATTTGAAGGGAATGTATGGCTCTACAATTCATGGCACTAAGCTTTTGGTGATAGCTTTAAGGCAGTAAAGTGAAAATATTAAAACTGTAATAAAATATCTTCTTCTAGGCCCTGATTCAGCAAACCCCTTATACACATGCCTATCTGTAGTCATTTGAATGATCTAAAAGATTTCATGGTTAAATAAAAGAGTGATTAGGTCTATACATTATCAGGTCATGACATTAGGAAGAAGTTCTTTACTGAGAGGGTGATTGGCCATTGGAATGCGCTGCCCGGGGAGGTGGTGGAGTCACCGTCCCTGGAGGTGTTTAAGGAGAGATTGGATGAGGCTCTTAGTGCCATGGTGTAGTTGACAAGTAGGAGTAGGTGTAGGTGTTGGGTCATAGGTTGGACTCAATGATCTCAGAGGTCTTTTCCAACCTTATGATACTGTGTGATATCTAATAAAGGAGCAAATGAAAATTCTAGGTGGAATTTTGGGTAGTAGCTGGAAGCTCAGTCCTCTGACAAGGATCTTAATAAACTGTATTTTTAAGAGGAAAGAGAAAAGTATGTCAACTCTTATCCAATAAATTTTTGACAAATTGCTTCGCTGAAATAGAGGTCACAAGTTGTTGTCATCTTTAATTAATTGTGGTATTCAGAGAAAGGCAATTTACTTAGGTAGAGACCAAGTGCAACAGAAAATGCTCAGCTTATTTGTTTTTGCTGTGAAAATAAGGAGGGGGAATATCATCGGCTATAACATCAATTTTTCCTTAAAAGCCAACTGACTATTTTTTTACCGTGTTCCAATGGTCTAATCAATACTGGTAGTTTCTAGCAACTGAACGTCACACCTAATGTTTTTGTAAAGTGAACACTAGCTTTTACCAGAAAGAAAAAGCAATTTTTCACTTGGAGAAAGCATGAATTCACATGTAGGATAAAGGTTTGCCCTGAGAAAAAAACAGTAAATTAATATTTTAATGATTTTGCTTGCTCTGCAGAATTTACCATGATTGTATATAGACTTAGCTAACCCACTTAGAAAACAGCCATACAAAACCTGTACAGGAGTACTCTGACTGATAGGAATGCTTTGTTCTGAAAAAATCACCTCTGTGAAAGAGGCTCAGCATTTTTTACTTCATTTTTTGTATTTGTTCATTTGTTTCAAGGAATATCTAGAGACAGATGGCAGACAGATGTGTAATGAGAATGATGCACATTCCAAAAGAATTTCACCTTTTACTGTTGGATCCGGCAGTGGCATTTCTAATGACTGTTAAAGTACAGGGAATTAGAACAAAAAAGAAGAGCACAAGGAATAAAATTTAACTTTTTAAGTTGAGGAAGCAAAAAAACCCCATAAATCAGTACAAGATAGTTCAGACATATTTGACAAATTATTAAGATATATTACTGGTTTATAGTGTTAATATCCCTGTTTCACTCTGATGACATATATTTGATCTTTGCTGTAACTATACTGCTGTTATTCCAGTACTGTGAATCTCCCTACAAGCCTCAAGAAACAAACAAATAGACAGTCAAGTTTAAAATCATTAAAATTTTCCTCTAACGGACAATAGTGCAAGGTATATAAATACACACACGTATATTTATAATAACATCTGTCAAGAGGACTTACACATCAGAAATACAGCTGTCTATGGCTGCTATTGATTTCTCCGGACTATATGCATCTTTTTTTCTCAATTTTTTCACATTTCCAGAATTTTGAATTTATTTTCTTCCAAAGGAATACAGCTGTTATGTAGATTCAAAGGTAAAAATCTGGCTTTTGATATTTTGCCAAAAGCCTAAAAATAAGGATCGGGTGTTTAAACCAAGATAAGAGACTGAATCAAGTAAATCTCTGGCCTGAAATGCCACGTCCCGTTGCTAAGCTGAGCACATTTATAAACAGGAAGTTTGTTCTTTCTCTCAGGCTACCTCTTATTCTAGGAAGAATAAAAAGAACTACCACTCTGTTTCTTACTGCTTCCTCCTTAAAATTTTTCTTTGCCATGCTGTCTTCAGAAGATTTACAGCTGCTCAGATAGATGTGCTGTGGTTCCTATCACAGGAAAAGCACCTTTCAATCTTTTTTTTCCTAGGCATACCACAAAATATTCTGGTTTATGGTTAGACTTTAAGTACCTTGTGGCAGAAATTGGTTTTCTTTTCTTCTTGTATAGTATCCATACAGCAATACTCCTAATAATTACCTATAGCTTGAGATTAATACAAATAGGGTGCAATAACATTGTGAAGACTTTCTTTCCTTATTCTCCCAATTCTTAGAGAATTTTATATATCTGTAGCTGACATGAGTTGAAGAGAGAGCCCCTTGTATTAAGACCTCATAGTTTATTCTGATTTTTTCTGCTTTTCTTTAATAAATAATTATTTTAAATTCTCATTATGCATATTAGTTATTGACAACCAGGAAGGTAAATTAGTCAAAGATATGTATTCTTTTTTGCTGCTGTATATAAAGTTGTTCGTGTTGAATCCTCAATATTTGTTAATAAACAACACAGTGTATGCTTTTATGTAGCTTTAATTATCAAATATCTGTAACTAAATATGAAAATTTTCTTCCAATTTCTCATTTTACCTTTTGTAAGATTTTCTACAAAAGTATTAGTTCGTCACAACTGATATCCTATTATTTGTAAGTTATCTGACATTATAATCAGAATATATAAATCTCCATTTAGTTGCCTTATATTTAGTGAAAGTAGTTTGATAGTTTTTCAGATGCCCTTGTTAAACCTCTTCATATGCTCTTGCACAATTTTATTTTTACATCTTTTCCTAGTTTTTGTATTCCCACAGGAATTGCTGTTACTACATCTCAGTACTTTAGGCTGTTATTTGGTTTTTTTGCATGCATTACAAGGCTCTAGATGTAGAGTTGCTGAGCAGGGATATGGGAAATGCAGCTATGGAATCTAAAAATTACTAAAACACCATGCACAGCATTACAAGACATAGTCATGGCTGTCTCGTTTCCCTATCTTTTCCCTTGCCCTGATCAGTTCAGGACAGCATCAGCCTATGCAAGGTAAATAACTTGGTTATGCCTACACTAGCAGAATGATCAGAAGTGTGTTTTGAAGCAAATATGCTGATTATACTCACTGGCTATGCTTTAGCTAGCCCCACAAAGTGATCCCAGAGTCCAGGGACAGGATTCTTTTTAGATTAAATTGAACTCAAAAGTATGTTGCCCTTCAAGGAATTCAAAGTAACCTCCATTAAACACAGATAAAGAACCAGTCTGCATATCAGGTCCTGAAAAATAATGTTTTAGCCTGCTCGTATTATGTTTTATTATTTGGTAATGTTGCTGTAGATAAACAGAGTAATACATAGATCTTTTCTCTTTCAGAAATATGTATGAATAAAATATAGTTGATGGAAATAACGTAAGGTGTATTCTTAAGACAAGACCTAAATAAGGAAATAATACAGACCCTTACACAATTATCTCTAGCAAGAGAGCCTAACAGCTAAATCTTCAAATTTTCATACTCATATAGTTGTCATTTATGTCTAAACAAAGGAATATGAGGGATGGGCTGCCATCCAGAGGGACCTGGACAAGCTCAAGAAGTCAGCCTGTGTGAACCTCATGAGGTTCAACAAGGCCAAGTGTAAGGATGTGCACCTGGTTTGGGACAACCCCCCCCAGTATCGATACAGGCTGGGAGATGAAGCGGTTGAGAGTTGCCCTGCTGGGAAGGACTTCAGGGTACAGGTGGATGAAAAAGTAGACGTGAGCCAGCAATGGATGCTCACAGACCAGGAGGCAAACTATATCCTGGAATCCTCACCACAGGAAAGGCAGGGACCTGTTGGAGCAGGTCCAGAGGTGGGTCACAAAAATGATCAGAAGGACTGAACACCTCTCTGTGAAGAACGGCTGAGAGAGTTAGGGTTGCTGAGCCTGGAGAAGATAAGTCTCCAGAGACACCTTAGTGCAGCCTTTCAATAGCTAAAAGGGGCCGACAAGAATGGTCAAACAACAATGGACAAACTTTTTAGTAGGGTCTGTTCTGATAGGATGTCATGCAATGGTTTTAAGTTAAAAGAGGGTAGATTTAGACAGATATAAGGAAGAAATTTTTTACGATGAACGTGGTGACATGCTGGAACAGGTTGCTCAGAGAAGTGGCAGAAGCCCCATCCCTGGAAACATTCAAGGTCAGATTGGATGAGACTCTGAGCAAAGTTATCTGTAGGGGTTTTGGACTAGATGACCTTTAAAGGCCCCTTCCATTTCAAACCGTTCTGTGGTTCTATGATATGTTAGCAGCTGACATCAATGAACTAAAGACATTTCAGTATAATTATTAACGAGACTTTCAAGCAAAGGAAATGTATTTTCTGATTTTGCAGCGGTCTGTAAAACCATAATCTAAACATGACATAAGTTTTTACATGTATAGAATTAACCCTGACATTTTTCACCAGACTACCAAGTCCATTGAGTTTTATCTTATATTTTCAGTTCAGATCTAAATGCTCTACTTTAAAAAGAAATGTAGTAGATTTCCAGAATGTGTGTCATTTCTCTACCAAGTATCTTTATAACTCTTTGACTATGTTGTTTGCCTTTCCAAACCTTTGCTGGAGTTAAAATGTTGATACAAAATGCCCCCACCCTTTTAAGGGATGAGTAACAAAGTTTGCAATTTTACATCTTTAATTTCTAAACAATATCAATTATTATTATTATTGCAGAAAAACACTCAGAGTTACTTAGTTATGCCTTTCCTCTTTCTAGTTCTCTTTTATGACCACCATCATATTCATCCTGTTGTTTAGTCTCCATTTGCAGTAGGTAACAGTAGGTTGTAAATCCTTCAGACAACTTCTTTATGTGATTTCTCATGCAGGAATTTCTAAAGCGCTCAGCACTGCCCTAGATCTGTTTCTGTTACTTAATAGTGAAAACTACATTAACTTTAAAAGGAACACCCTTAGGTCAAATGGATCTTGAATATTCCAGTGAATATGAACTCAGCATTGACCTATCACAATTTTAGTGCAGATAAATCATAAATAACGATGAAAAATATAGTGACTTTCAATTCACAGTTCATTCCTCTTTATATGTATTGATATTGGTATATTATTACTGTTACATCTTATAAATGGAAGCCCCTAGTGGGCATGATATGTGCCATAGTGCCATATACAACAGAATACAGTGCTACCGCAATTTTAAATATATATGATATCACAATTATTTTTCAGGAGAATTATTGGAAGAGCACTGTGGTTTCTGTGGTTCTGAGAGTGATACCGACTATTCAGTGCTACTTTTCATGCTGTGGCTTTGCTTTCCATCCAGCCCTTCCCCCATCTCTCCGATTTCACTGCTTCATACCACAACTTCAGGGAGAACAGATGACTATTTTTCACTTTGAATAATAATCATAAATTAGCACAAACCGAAGGGTTGTCTAACTAGATGAAGTAATTATTACCAGCATAAATAGATGAGACTCATACCAACAATGATGAGTCTTACAAAATGTAATGCTTTTTAATCAGCTGAGAAAATTGATAAAAAATACTTACGATACTAATGACTACTAACAATACTAATGCTTAAGCTATCACTGCATCTTTTTGATGCATTCTAATAAAACTTATTTTGTGTGGTTTAACAAAGTTCATTAATAACTATAATTTCTTTTGATCTGTGTTCCATGTTAGTTATTTCTGTCATGAGAGAAATTTTGGGGTTTATGTTGCAATATTATTTTATAGATAATTAAATAGTATTTGGTCATGATCATAAAAGGTTATAAAATTAGTGGATTGAATGAAAAGAAAAAGAAGATTATGGATTCATGTAATCAAAAGCTTGGAAATACCAATGTTTAAGTTGCTTGGCTGGTTTTAATTATCTCCTCCTTAAATTTACACTATGATACAGACTTTTAATTATTGGATCAAAAATATGTATTTCTATATGGACAAAGCCAAAGTTTTATCAGAATTTCAAAATAAAATTTTAATATGTGATGAATAAGATTGTGGACTGATCTCATGGATGTAAAATAATACCCTGGGAGCGGGATGTTGTACTAGCACTTACGACAAAGTTGTTGTATGATGCTTAGCAAATCATAGGACAGTAATTTCACAGGTTGCCATTAAATGTGGATCCTCCCTTTTCTAAACACTGAACTTGAAAGCTCGCATGACTTGATTTGTTGAGTTGTTGAGTACTTATGATTTCCTCTGATCGTATATAAGAGCTTATTTCACAGTAGTCTCATAAAGATAAATCAAGTGATGCTTGCAAAACACTAAAGTATTGGAAAAATACCATATGAAAGCCAAAATGAAATTAATAGTTCTCCAGACATCTCAGAATTTCAATGGTGTGCAATCAGTAAAGCCCAAAATCACACACTGAAAGACAAGAATAATAGAAACTCCCGTAGCATATTCAGAGCACTAAGGCAGATGTCCTAAAGAGATATGATCAGGGAAACAAAAATTAAATCAGAATACTTATAATGAGGGACATTGCAGAGGAGTAGAATGAGATGAAAATTTATAGAGATAATTGTAATCAGAGTTATTCTTTGTTATTCTATGCTGTTAGTAAATGTTTTTTCTTATAAATGCTGTAAGTACATCAGTTGATTTACAGAACCACTTGCATGAAAATGAGCTCAGTTTTACCCTTAGATAAACAACTAGTGTTAAGCTGTGACTTGATATGTTATATTCTGCTTAAGAATGTCATATTTTAAATGTAGCCATTGCAATAGTACAAAAATAACAAGAAATGGCCTGTCATTCCTGTACTGAAACCAGTTGCTTTTTGAGATAAACATGATTTTTAAAATAATGGGTAAGATCCATCCTGAAGAATTCCATATTCAAAGTGAAGTACCTAATAAAAAAAAGTTCAGAATACTTTTGCCATCCTTCTTTCCTTCACAGAGTATTTTTGTTCCAAAAGTAATCTTGTTACTATACCTGTTCTTCACCTTCTCTCAGTAATTTAGCTGTATCGTCATCTCTCACTGGCCACATTGCCATACACTGGTATATTTTCAGAATATTGAATATATTCAAAAGAAAGGGAATTGCAATAAAACAGGACAGTGGAATTCATAATTTTTCTAAGCATGAAGAAAAATTTGGAAGTTTGATCTCAGTGTTATCTGGAGTTCCTTAAAATACTTATGAAGAGTCTGAATATCAATTTAATTGCTATACTAGGAATTATTTAATATTGTGACATTTGAAAAAAGAAACATTGAAAGAACCCCAATGCATTACTTTAACTTGCCTTTAAACCTCGTAAGTTTAGATATTATGCAGGAAACATTCCAGAATATGTAGGACATATTTTGGGATATATGCACATGCATCTCAAAGCAGGGTATTTTAGATACCCTTTCTTAGGGTAGTGTTTGAGCTGTCTTTCAAGCAGCATGAGACACTCTTTGAAAACAGTCAGAACCAGGGCTTCCCATATTTCTTAACAACAGCTCTAGAGCTGAAATATATTCTAGGTTAGGCGATGCAAAGATTGAAACCTGTTTTCTGCTAAAGACAAATGAAATGATGTCTTTTGCCTTCCCCGAGGTTTTTATAGCTGTTGGACTATAGTTTGCTTTAATTTTTGGAAACTTTGCTTTTCTGAAACTATGCAGGAAACAATAATGATTGTCGGAAAAGTCTAGCTTTAGTGATTAATGATTAGGTCACTCATTAACAAGTGATAAAAAGTTTGTATTTTCCAAGGATTCGTTATACAGTGTGTGTTCAACATAAAGAACAGTCACAAGACTATATAGTGTGCTGTCTCCCTCAGCTAAAGAACCACATCCTGGAAGAGTTAAAGCAGTAGAGACATGAATAAATGATTTTTTGGGGAAAAAGTTTAGGGCAGAGATGTGGCACCAATAACATAATTGCGTGTAGTTTGAAAGAAGCAATAGGTTCTGCTGTGTTTTGCACAGAGGTCAGCTCAGGCTCTCAGGAACATCAGATGTGCATGTACTCACTGCTCTCCATCGGTCCTTAGGAATAAAAATAGCTAGTCAGCACGAGATATCCTTTTAACCTTGTTAAGAATGATGCCTGCAAAACATGCAGCAGAATTTTAGTTACCTAGAGTACTTTAAGATTAAACATGAGGAACTTGCAGCATTTGGGCATTTTCAGGTTTAAATATCAACTTAAAAGGTACTTTCAAGGTCTCAGTTTTGCCTTTATGGGGTTGTCATATCTAACTTTACTTCTTTCACCGATATCCTTCTCAAACTGCATCCTATTATTCTCTAACATGGAAATATTATGCAGTAGAATTATAATTAGTGGTTTTCACAATGAAGTAATACGTGTCCTCAGTCCAAAGAGGAACATTTAGTGCCTCTTGAAATAATAGAAATCTTAATGATCCTGCAATCTACTGCCAAAGGCAGTTATCTCTCAAGATGCAGAGGATCAAACCCAATTATGTGAAGTAGTAGATGTGTAGTAGACTGTTGTAAATCAGTTTTCAAGTTTCAACACTCAAGATGTAGATGAAAATTAATAAATTTATAATATAACAACTGAAATCTGGTTCTCAGTAATTCAAATCAGCTGAAACCAATCTCGATTTATATTTTCCTGTATGTCTTTGAATTTCTATGTTGATTTCCGAACTCATCTTCAACAGTTTTATTTCTGGTTTTGGTTTTGATTTTCTCTTCCAATATTATCTGTGAAAAACTATGAAACTAATAAGAAAATATCACTCTGAATTTTAAGAGGGAAATTTAAAACAGCAAATATCAAGTTTGAAAGTGACCGGTAGATACTGATCATTCTGCCTTACCTCCCACATTGCAGGAATAGAATATTAGTAGAAAAATTATCCATGTAAACCAAGTTGAAGTCTTCAATTCTGTTTCCTCGTACCATGAGCAATTTATAAAATTATCTTGTGTTACATTTTATATTACCCTAGAATCGTGGAATAGAATCATAGAATCATTAAGTTTGGAAAAGACCTCTAAGATCATCAAGTCCAACTGTCAGCTTACTGGACATTTAAACTTACTACTATATAGAAACAATGCTGTCAACAGAACAATGTATTCTGATATATTTTAAACCAATCCACTGTTGATATCTGCATGTAAAATTAAAAGCATGTAATAGGCTATATCATGTTTTAGCATTCTCTGAATATTAATTATTACAATACAAAAACATTTGTAGACAAACTATATTCCCTTCTACATATAGCTCATTGCAAAGAAAACTGTATTTCTTATTTTTATTTTTCATTCACATAATATTTTTCTAACCTGAAAATATGATTCTTCTTCCACATCTGTAGACCAATGCAATGTATTTATTTCACTACAGATTTGTCAAGCTTTGCATTTATTTTGGTTTAATTACAAGGTTACGTCCTCATGGAGTAGAGTTGAACCTCTAAAACAAAGATTAAGAATGTGTCAAACCAAAGACAAATTGACTTTGTACTGGATTTGTTTCATTTTCCCATTAGTATATTTACTTTCTGGAGCGTCTTCTGGGTTTCCCATTGTTATAGGCTCATAATCTACTACTTAATCAAATGTCTTAGGTCCCACAAGTAAAAAGGGTCTGATTAGGTGATTCTATCTCATGACAAATGCATTTTGCCACATGACCAAATTAAAGCGGACGTATTCCACCCATGTGCTGTGACTCAAGTTTGAGGCTGAGGGAGCAGACACTTAGGTCTACCATATTTTCACAAGAGTTTCTGCACCCCAAACTGCCATGTCAAAAAGCTACCATCCTATAGATCAGAGATGAATGTCTTTTTGTTGTGGCAAAAATTATGTTCAAGATGTCACAGCATTTATTGATTTCAATAGAATAATTGTAGCAATAAAGATATATTAAAATAAATTTATAGTACCACAAGAATAAAATAATAAATAGCTCTCTAATAAGAAAATGCTTTTTTTTTATAACAAATATAAGTACTTCCTGAACTAAAAATATTTTGTCACAATTAATGGTATTTTGGAAATGTGATACTTCAGATGAGCATTTTATATTGTGTATTGCAATTGGTTCTAAAGTCAAATAAAATTTTTTTTCAGTATTACACAGAGACTGGAAAAGGTATAAGAATATATTTCTTAATTAGAGATACTGTTCAAAATGCCAGGAAACCTTTTAGAATCTGACTATCCATCAAACCTGTCCTATACTGAATCCTAGTATAGATACAGACAAGCTGCATGGTGTATTAGCTTCTAGTTGTGGATATTCCAGCTTTAAATGAAATTGTGTGGATTACTTCTATTGTATTCTGCTCTTAATTTTATTTAGGCACTCAAATCCACCTTCAGCTACTGTAAAAAACATATGAACATACTGTTCATCGCTATATGATTAAGATTTCCGCAGAATTTTATATTTCTACAGTTCCAGAAACACCAGTGAGGAACTGAAAGTACATTGAATTATTTTTTATCCAATAAAAAGCAAATACATTGTGGTTTGTATTAGTTTCATGGTAATTCAGCTCTGTAATTTAGAATTTTTCATCACTGGAAGACAACAGAAAAAAGGAATGGGTAATAAATTGAATTTCTGACTATCAATAGAAAAACTTTCATTTTAAAAGACTACATAAATAAAACCCAGTGTCTTACCTGTCTCAGAAAAACATCCATTGTATTTGTTCTTTGATTAACAGGCAATAGTGTGTGACTCATTATACAGGCCCAGTGAAGAAATTGAGAAGAAACCCTCTTTCCTCCTTGGGCTTTGAATCAAACCTTATCTCATATCTTGTCAAGTTTTTTATCCTCTTCCATTTTTTATTCAATGGGTGACCGATTAAGAAAATCTCATCCATATCCAGCTATTCTATGGAATAAAATGTATTGTTATAAACCAACATTTGTTATGATAAAAATTGTGTATCATACATGTGTATGATCCAGTTTGCAAAGTTTATTTGTAGTGTATTTTAGAGTCCATTTTCGGAAAGATTCATTAGCTTCATGAATTTTTCTCCATTTCTCAGATTCAAATGTAAGACTGTTTTATTTCTTACATAACCTGTAGAGTCAAATCCCAGAAGGATGACAATAATTGGATGGCTAGGAAAGAAACCCATTCATATATATATATATGCACACACACATATACACACACAGAGAAATGGATTATGAGGTAAGCTTTTGTAACGCTTCAGTTATTTCTTGAATATTAGCAGCTAGATATATTTCATCTGACAATGTAAACATGAAACCTGAGACTTAAAACTGAATTAGGCATCATTTTACACAAGAGTTTCTATTTGCCTATTTGTTTTCTGGGTTTATATACAGTAACTGAAGGGAAAAGGGGGATGAGAGAATATAATTTTTAATTCCTCCTGTGTTTATCAACATAACCGTGAAGGACCTACAGGTTAGGTTTTATTGATTTTACTTAGTTTTGAAGGAATTCAATTACTTTAGTCTAAGAAGGACGTGTATCTCATTTTAATTTATCTCAAAGCGCTTGCTTCTAGCATTGTTATGTTCATTTATGTTTTATCTTAATTTGGAATTCATTTCTATGTTAGCCTTTTTTCCCACTATTTAATGTAACTTGAAGGATATGTTATATCCTAGCATCACTACCATACTCTTCTAAATGCAGCTGTACAGAATGGAGATGGGACTGCTGATCTTGCAAGAAAATTCCCCTATAAAATGTTTTTGCAGCTTATACTCCAATCTAATGTGAGCACTCTAGTATGCCTAATTGCATAGTAGAAAGTCAGAGTGAATCAAAATGGAGGGTCAAACTTAAAGAACTAAATTATGATGATGTGAAAAATAACTTAGAAAATAATAAGACGTAAATCTTTGGGCAATGAACAAGCTTGATGCACATGCATATGCTTGATGCTTTAATATTTTTTATTCGTATATTTAAGTTTAAAATAATTTTCAAATTATTTTTAATATTCTTTTATTCAATGTTACTATGGATATTTTTGAGTAATAAGGTTCTTTTCATCCCATCTTCAGACCTGTAACAAATATCTCAACAAAAAAGTTCTTTCCATGGAGCCCAGAAACCGTTAGATTCAATACTCATTATATTCAATACTTTACTATCAAACTTCCACTTAAACATTAGAAAACAGTTCCTTCTGCTTTTCTTTTTTATTATTATTTAGGAATAACTATAATGTGTGATCTTTAACATTTTTTTCAAAACCTTTTAACTGGATTACTTCAGAAATTAGAAAGGACCCATATGTACTCTGCAGTTCATATTACTTAGTAGAGCATACATCAAATATATAATTTTTAAAATTCTAAATTAAAAATAAACGTGGAGAAGAAAATGCACAAAACCCTCAGAAGGCTCAGTCCAGAAAAATGAGCATTAGAAATGTTGAAGTTTCTTCCTGGTTTTTTTTTTTGTTGTTGTTGTTGTTGTTGCGTAACTCCAAACTGAAACTCTCAGTCAAATTCAAAGTGGGATTTCCATCTGTGTGGTTAGTGTAGAAAAACACTGGTTTAATGATACCTGAGCAGGAAAGGGGAGACAGAGAAAGATCTATCATGTGCTTGTATATTTCCTGGTAAACTAAAAGACCGGAAGAAATCTATCTCACTAAATGACAGTTTGTTCTTTGCTCGGCTGCTAGGGCAGTATCTCGTGTAACATTCATTACACAAGGAAGATTTTACTGCTGTAATGGGGCACAATAAATGTTCACTGAGGACATCATGCAGTTCACAGGACTGAGTCACACAAACTGTAGTCAGCCTAGCCTTTTTTCACCAAACCAGACAAAAGACAGAAAAAAGAAAGTCTTTCTTCAGATACATGCTGGATCCTGGACTTACCTAAATGGGAACTCAGAGAAAGAAAAAAACAAACAAAAAGACCCCACAAAAAAGCCACCACAAAATCTCAGAAAGGAACTTGGAATTGAAAGGATTTCAGTCATACTCACGATTAATGAGGAGAAAAGAACACTCAGTTTCTTATCACTTGGGTTTTTCTAGTTGAGTACCATTCCTTATGTTACCAACTTCCATGAATTGAAACTGGGAAAGTACTGAATTCACTGGGATCCTTCCTTTCGAGCTGTACTAAAAGTGGTGACTGGTGACAGATACCAGTGCAGCACCATGAAAAATTTTCATTTCGCAGGACGAGCAAACTTCAAGGTAATTCAATTTATATGGAAGTCTTCTGGTCAGGTTTAATTCATGTGTGTCTGACAAGCTGTTTCTGCACGTTATTATGGTACCTCAGGCATTTTTATCAATACTTCAGGGACTATTAGAATGGGAAGGTGAGTAATCATGCAGCAGAGAAAAATACTTAAGCAATTTTTCATCAGGCAGTACAACCTTCAGAACATTATCAAAGGCATATTTTCTCGTATGCTTTTGCATGTTCTCTTTTTTTTTTTTACATGTGCTATAAAGGCACAAAATGCCCAGGAAGAGTCAGGCATCACTGAACAACTTAATATGAAATATCTTTAATTAAGTATTATGCTCTCAAATATAAGAGCATAAATAACTGAAAAATTTATAAGTCCTCCGACACTTTGACGTGAAAAATCTGTAATTCGGGATATTTTTGCATTAATATCAGCAACTCTACATCGCTGTAAAAATCACAGAGCACTACTGTATATTAAGCTGTGGTTGGAGTAACAGAGCTAGTGCAAAAATACGGTAAGGATGTTTATCTTTTTTCTGTTGTTAAATAGATTCCATGGAAAAAGTCAAATTTTTTCTCGGTAGTCCAAATCATATGTTGAGAAAGTTAAATGTTAGTTTCTTGCTATGTTGTTTTCTCAGTTTCACTGTACATAAGTACAATCACAAGACTAAGCAATACTTTATTTATTAATTTGTTCCCGTTAAATAGTCAGTCTCCCAAATACCCAAGTCAAAAAACAAAACAGAAACTGGAAAATTATTATTATTATTATTATCTCATAACTTTCTCATTCTTCTGCCCAATCTTAGAGTCTATAATATTTCTGCTAACTCTGTGTCTCCTTAAGCAATAAATTCTACCACAGTATGTTTTTCTCAGTCCTATTGCAAATCTGTGGTTGCTGTTTAATCATCTGTTTAGGAATCACAGACTGGTCAGAAAATATACATTCCACAATTATAATAGTTTCATATATATAGTGCACAGTTTTTAAACAGTATTGATATGTGAAAATAAGTCCTTAGATAAACTGCGACCTCCATAAATTACTTGGGTTTTATTATAAATAGATTACCGGTGAGAGTGCAGATTTCTTAGATTCACAGAATGGTTTTGGTTAGAAAAGTCCTTTAAGATTGAGTCCAACTGTTGATCCAGCCCCACTAAATCTACCACTAGAACATGTCCCGAAGGATGACATCTATTTATCTTTCATGTACCTCCAGGGATGATGCCTCAACCACCTCCCAGGGCAGCCTGTTCCAATGCTTGACAACCCTTTCAGTAAAGAAATACCTCCTAATATCCAACTGAAATCTCCCCTGGTGCATCTTGAGGCCATTTCACCTTGTTCTATCAGTAGCTACCAGGGAGAACAGACCAACCCCCACCTCACTACAACCTCCTTTTAGGTAGTTGTAGAGAGCAATAAAGTCTTCCCTCAGCCTTCTCTTCTCCAGGCAAAACAACCCCAGCTCCCTCAGCTTCTCCTCATAAGGCTTGTACTCCAAACCCATCACCAGCTTTGTTGCCCTTCTCTGGTCAAGCTCCAGCATCTCAGTGTCTTTCTTGTAGTGAGGGGCCCATATTTAACAAGTCTGAGGGGCTCGGCAACAAGTCCGATTTGATTCTCCAGGGTTCTTTCATTGCTTCTCCAATGTTTTCTTAAGAAAGACAGAAATTTAAAGTCTGCAGAGCTTCTTCTGTCTCATAGGTGTGGCATACTCTTCATAAAATCATAGTTAGAAAAGCATTCAAAAATCATGACTAAATCTGGATTCCACACCTATGCAAAGATAAGACAGAAAACCTCCCACTAGTGTTGGGCTGGCAGTCTTTCCACTAATCAGAGGGTGTAGGGTTGTCTCTTTTCAGAGCCAAAGGACGGTAGGGTATCAACTATGAGCTGACTTCTAGAGCTGCTGAGAAGAGAACATGTTTCAAAACAAGATATTTCTACAAAGAAATGAAAGAACAAACTTGTAAATTTTTTAGAAAAACTAGGAAGTGGTGGAATAAAGAAATGTTTAGTTTAGATCCGTTTTATTTCAGGAGCTAGATGATGAATGCTTAGGAAAGTGGCTGTGATATATAAGGTGTACTCTGTGTATGCAGTACTCTAGCCATTGTACTAGTAGTTATCTTTTAAAAAGAAGTGAAAGTTGCATCATTATCATAATGCAATATTAGTGCCCAGAATAGGATGCTTCATCAATTCTATGTTGTGAAAAGGGTAATATTATGGATAGTAATACTTCAGTTCCCCTATTAAGCCTGAGCAACGGCACGGTTTCATTTGATTTTTTTTCTCTAAATCTGTATCTAGTGTGACTGCACTGGCAGTAGTGTAATCCTTTTTAACTTTACATAAAAGAACACCATTTTTCTAATTTTATGCGGTTTCTTTTCTGCAGGCTTCATACAGGCAAAATCACTATCCATATCTGTAGACACTGACTGTTTCTATTGTCTTAAACACCGACTGATTCTGCTTGTATTGTCTTAAGAATGTCTGACTCTCCTTGTATTGTTGTCTTTAACAGCTCCTCAGTGCTGTGGCTCCTGCTGGGCTGGTGTCGCTGCAGAGGAGGGGGAGGAGGTGCAGCAGCAGGTGCCCCCCCACACCTTGCTGTGTGGGGGAACCCAGAGGGCTCAGGCAGAGGTGACTCTGCAGGGTCTGTTGAACTGCCAGTGACCCTGGAGCCCCCAGACCCCATTGCAGAGCCTTCACAAAGAAGCCTCTGCGCGTGCACCAAATTAGAGAACTTGTGCAGCAGGACCCCCTCATGCCAGGGGAGAGGGCAGGGACTTGTTCTATAAATAGGAGCCCGCCAAGAAGGCAGGCGCTGCTCTCCCGACACCCCATGGAACCCACCTGAGGAGATGCTGTAGAAGAACTGCTGGACCACACACTCCCGAAGACCACGTTTTCCAGAGGCCCATGGAGTGGTGACTATTATTCAATTCCGCCCTCCATTTCTCTCTTTCTTTTTGTTCCTTGCTTCTGTTTTTCGTGGCCCTACTGTGCGTCAAATCGGATGCGAGTTGTGTTGGTTTTGTCCAGTTGCACTGAGGGTATCAGATTGGCATCTGAACTGATTGGGATCTGGTTTTGTTGCAGCTTTTGGGAAGTTACAACTCAGAGTGCACCCGAGCTTAAGTTTCGATATTTTGACCGTGCCCAGGATATTGATTTGCTGGTTTGGCCGTGTCCAAAACGAATACTGATTTGATAGTTTGGTCATGTCCAAAACATTGATTTGTTGTTTTGCCTGTGCCCAAAATAGATACTGGTTTGTTGTTTTGGCTGTGCTCAAAATAAACACTGCTTGGATTTACCCTGGGAGGTTTGTTATCTCCAATTTGCTTGAAGACATCAAAGGACCTGCCCTCTCCCCCGTTCCCCTCCCCGAATCCCCCACTCCACACTAAGCAGGTCTGTGAGGGGGGGAGCAACCCGGGGGAGAGAGCAGGCTCTGATAATATCGAGGGTGAATAAGGACATTAGGACTTAATTTGTCATAAACAACTTGTGGATATTTCTTAACCTCACATGCATGTGTGTGAATATATCCTGCAGGTACGGTAACGATGTGTCTTACCGTTGGCAATAAAACTAAACATTGAATTGTAATCTTCAAAAAGCCATACAATGAAAAGGTGCTGAAAATATCAGATGCTGTTGTAGAAGAATTTCGTACTTATTACTGGGTACTGTGGGCAAGCTGAATACCAGAAGAACTGAGTAAACTCAACAGTATCATACTGTAGCTAAACAAATATCGTAAGAAATTACTGGTAAGGTTTACTGGCTTGAGATGCCACTCACTTGGAAAAAACACATACTAAAGGAATTAATTCAAATTCAAAGCCTGAATGGTGCTGTGTGACCGAAACAGTGTTGGTAACACACCACGGTTTTAGCTATTCCTAAATAGTGCTTACAGTGTCACTACCTTCTGTTTCTTGCTGTCTCCTGTCCCCACCAGAAAGCAGGCTAAGGCTGGGAAAAAAAATGGGAAGGGACATAGGTGGGACAGCTGACCCCAACTGATCAAAGGCATATTTCATATCATGCAAAGATATATTCAGCAATAATAAGGGGACAGGAGTTTTTCCAAAGTAGCCACTGCTCAGTGACTGACTGGGCATTGATCTGCTGGTGGTGAAGGATTGTTTTTTGCACTAGCTTTGGGGTTTTGGTTTTGGTGGGATTTTTTTTTCTCTCCATCATTTATGAGACTGCCTTTATGTCCTTTGCCCTTCCAGTTCTCTTCCCAGTCCCACAGGGTGGGATCTTATCTGTCACCTGGAGCTAAGTGACAAACTAAATCATTTGTTTTTACCTGTTTTTCTAGTGTCATGCTCCCATTTCCCATGGTATTGCATTCTTGCTCTAGGATATGCTTAGAACAATTTTTTCATGTTTGCTAATGTGTTTTCACACCTCTGTTTTTCGACATTCGTCTGCAACTCTAAGTTACTCCAAATTTGTGATATATAGTGCATTTTATGGCTTTTAAACACTTTCCAGATGTGGCTTTCTTTAATTAGCTGCTTATAGCCCTAGGGTCTTTTGTGCCAGATCTGCATCCCAGTCTTACTCCATGCCTGAAGTCTCTTTGCACTTCTGAAAGCATCTGCTATAGTATCAGACCTGTATTTCTCTGCCTTGTCTTGTCATGTTAGCATTGTAAATATCTCATTTTGCATAAACTGCTTGTTATTGCAACCTATAACAAACTTGTTTTCAACTCCACACAGATAAGCAGGAGTAAAATAAACGAGCCACAGACACCTGATCTAATGCTATTGGAGCTAAACGAAGTGAAAGCAAAGCTACAGAGAAGTTGAGAAGACTTCAGATAGAATAAAAAGCCAGATGAATCTGGATCTAACTCTGAGTAAGGGTTCATATACGAGCTATTTACAATAATAACAATTTACATAAGTGTTGAAAGCGCGTTTAGGTGATCTGATTATATTTTAAGATGGGTTTATTTTAAGTAATACTTTTAATATAAAAGAATAAATTTTTTAAAAGTCAGATGAGAGGACTGACAGTTCGTGAGGGTATTGTATTTCCAAGCAATATTCAATGGAAATAAACAGCATCCCTGTAGCAAATACAGTAACTAAGGAAAACAAACAAACAAAAAAGACAGATGAGTAACCGCTGCTTCTGTGGAAGAAAATTAAGAGCAAAGAGCACCTCACCTAAAAGAGCATCTTTCCCCTTCAGACAAAAATTATCCACACTAAGTAGGAGCACAAACTGCATTTAATCAGTATAGCATTTAAGTAACATTTGTAACCATATGGATGAGAAACTGCATAATCTGTAATCACTATTATTGTTCATTTTACAAGTTAATCTTTCTGAAAATAGAATTATACAGTTAGGGTGACAGGGAAAGCAACAATATCATCAAACTTTGCTTTTCACTAGAACTAAATGATACAAAGTGACAAGTGTCAAGGGTTGTGTGAAGTCCTTGAGTGCAGAGTAACATGTATCTGCTTCCATTTCTTACCATAAGCTAGATTCAAGAATTCACGGGCTATTTCTGAATATAGGTCTGCACTCACAATAAGTATTCACAAATATTAAGGAAAATTCTTTATTAATTCCATCTGAATCCATAGTTGGGTTGACCCACATGTTCAGTCCTTCCCATCCCCCATGGTTGTCTGACAAAATGAGGGACACACTCGCACTCTTTTAATTACTCCGGGAGAAACATTTACACCACCTGTGGATCCATGCCAGTCCGGTGTGGAGGTACGATTAGACTCTCTGTAGCACCTGTGGTCAATCACAGCCTGTGTGATCCCTTGAGCTTCATGAGCTCATTGCCCTTGCCCATCTCCTCTAAGCATTCTTCCATTCCTGAGGTTTATTGGTCAGTCACATCTTCCTTCTGAATATATATTGAAGTCAGGAACTGAATTTTAAGAGTGTGAGGTTAAAGAAGTTCTCTTTGCATTTGAAGTAAAAAGTGATAAGATTTAAAGTAGCTGTTCATTTTGCTTCAGAACAGTAGATGAGAAGAAACTGTAAAACAGCCTAATATAGCTATTATTGCCACCTTATTTTTATTAGTATTTATGTTTGGAGAATAAATAGTATTGAACTATCAAATGCACCTTGAATTCATATCTCTTAAGCTGTCTCATTACCTACCTGTACAGACTTTAACTGAAGACTGCCTGTTGTGTGGCCAAGATTTTTGGCAGGATCTGATGTTGTGTTGCTTACCCACCCAAAAGCAGTTGGTGCTTTTACAGCTGAAGAGAACTTAGACGTTAAAAGCTATTCCTGCTGAAGAGCAAGACATACACAACATTAGTGGACTGTGTTTTTGATGAAACTATGTTGCTACCCAGTCTGGACTCTCCAGGGGCTGCTGAAGGGATCCTGGGCCCCTAAAGTTCGGGGATACCCTTGGCCACCGAACAATCAACTTAAAATAACAGACATTTAAGTATACAGGCAAATAATATACAGGAATAAGATAGGTACTGGCTTGTTAAATCTGTGCTTGTAGTGAGGAAAAGAGTAAGAAAGGGAAAAAGAAAAGGTGGGAGATGTGGGAGAAAGAGAGAGGGAAAGAGTGAAAAAGTGTAAGATGCCACCACCCCAGATTCCAATGTTGCCCAGCATTGTTTCATGCATACTAGAATTCCCTGATACCAAGAAGACATTTGATTCCTTACGGAGGCATTTTTTATAGCCTTGTTCCACTCCCTCCCCAGTCAGGAAATGATGTAAGGCAGAGGTACACCTCTACATGGGATGTGCTTGCAACTAATATGTACTCAATGATCTTCATTTACATATGCGTGAGTGTCACCCCTTGTATGTATTTGGCCAATAATGAGGCAAAGGCCTTTTTACAGTCACTGGCTCAGAGAGGGATGGGTCAAGCAAGGCCACTGTGGCTTCTCAGTTCTCTATCCAAGACACTTCCCGGTTACGATGTAAGAATTTGCCTCGTCCACTGTTATACAGCAACAATATCTGAGATATTCACATTAACTCTTCCAGTCTCTCATACCGCCTTCTCACGACTTCTTCCTGCAGTCCAACAGCCAAAACCAACTGGTTTGAGACATACTATTTCCATCACAGAATTGGTCCATCACTGACTATAGTCCACATGAGTAAATTTCTAAGATGTGAAATGGTAAATGCTTTAGCAAACTGACGATAAATCAGCATATTCCAAGTTAGGGGAAAAAAGTGGAATATTTCAAGTTGGATAATATCTAGAGGCATTTAGATGTTTGAGACCCACAGAATTAATTGCATGTTTCGCTTTTTCATTGGCAAATTGTCTATTAAGAGTTCCACTCCACTTTTCTTCTCTGACTATCCAAATAACATCTACTGTGGTCTCAGTTGTTACTGTGTTATATGAAGACTTCTTAGTATGGAGTTACAGACTAATAGCTAGAAGGCAAGAGTGAGGAGGCACACTAAGAAAAAGGTGTTTTAAACATTAATGGTGATCACTTCTTACATGAAACCTCATCTAACATATGTAACTATGCTTCAGAGTCTGCCAGGGCAAGGCTGTGAGGATAGCAGCACTTGAGATACTGAGTAAAGATGCTGCCATAGCAGCTTCAGAATGTGCAATGAAGGGTTGCAAGTGTAAAGTAAGCAGTAGGCTACGGAACTGAGAAAGGAAGGCCTTCAGTACTACAAAAGCTAAAGTATCTAAAAAAATATGCAAGTGGACAGACAATTCTCTAAATTTGATGATTCTGTGCATGTTTGCTACTACTTAGCTGTCTCACTGGGTTGATCGCTTCAAATTATCAGTAAATCTTGGAAAATTCGGGGCTCATGAGAGCTGTTTCACATTTTGCAAAATATGCATAAAGTAGTTTAGTCTGTCTTTGATACACTGGACCAATTCTGTGTTAACGCTGTCCGCCTATTCTGCATGCAGAGTGCCTCTGTATGGTGCATTAACAGCAAGCAGACTTATTTTGAGCATATTAGAATTGCTGAGTATCTGTCAGAGAAGAAAATGTGGGCATGAATATAAGATTTATGATCTTTATTGACTCATACTTTAATAATGGTTAATAAAGTCAATTAATATTAAACAGCTGATTTTTGTTTCCTTAAAATAAAGGATATTCATAGTATTTAAAGAGAGATTATAAATATGTAGCAATCTCTTTAGTGCACAAAGAAAATTTAAATATGGAATTCACTAAGACACGTAATTGCAGCTAAGAAGCAATTTCAGTCATTGGATCTTTGGGGTCAAAGTAAGAACTGTTGTCTTGAGTTTATACATAATTTTATTATCCAAATATATAATAATGTGACATCAGATAAGTGTATGATGTTAATATTAGAATTATTTCAAAATAATAGAAATAGAATGTTAAGAACTACACCTACACAGGAAAGGAGCAGTTATGTTTTAATTGCATTGCAAAATTGCTTTAAATTCTTTCTGGAGGTGGATTTGTTTTAAATAGAGCATCACTACATCTCCCCATTGATTCCCCTTTTATTTTTTAATAATGTTTAACATTGCTGCTGTTTTAAGATAATGCTGTGTAGTAGCCCTCTTCTGGGTATAAATGGCAAAGGGTTGGCAGGCAGCAGGAGTGCTGCCTTTGTGAGAGGAGGTTTCCAGCCACACTGCAACAAGCCCACCCCAGGCTGGGGCCATCAACCAAGTCTGTGACACCTTGGAAAGACTGATGCTACTTGTATTGTTGTCTTAAACATTGTCTGACTCTACCTGTGTGTCTTAAACACCATCCCCAGTGCTGTGGCTCCTGCTGGGCGGGTGCTGCTGCAGAGGAGGCGGGAGAAGGTGCAGCAGCAGGTGCTGCCCCCCAACCCGACTGCACATTTGGACCCAAAGCCCATGGATAATGCACCCATATCAGCAAAGGAGCACAGGAAAAGAGTAAGAAGAAATAGCAGTGGAAGAAAAGAATGAGAAGTAAGCAGTGGCAGAAAGAAACCATTGCTCTGCCCTGCAGGACCCCAGCTTTCTGCACTGCCCCGTGCTGGAGAATAAATACTAATAAAGGAGGAGAATAAGGAGTGGTGATGCCTATAGTGAAGTTGAGCCTGCAAAAGGGGGAGAAAACACATTTTCCCTAAATATTTGAATGTCTCTCATCTTTGATTTTTAAAATGTGAATAAGTAATTAAATGCTTTAAATGAAGTTAAAGTTCCCAAGACACATTTATTTTGCCTACAATGGTAATGGGTGATTGCTCTTTCTCTTGCTGTTCATGTTTTATTTAGTGTCCCATTGGCGGGGTAGGCAGGGAGTGAGCAAGTGGCTGTGGGTGCTTGACTGCCAGTCGAGGACACCCCACTGCATTAGGAAAACTTGTGTGATATTAGCAAGTCATTGTGTGTTGTAATCTAAAGATTTTAAAATTGTTGACTTGTATATATATTTAATTTTTCCTTAATTTTCCTGATATTTTACATTTCTCAATCTTGTTCATTTGCTTGTTTTGTTTTATCTTGAGCATCCAATCGTTACCTTCTATAAACAGATAGAAATATCCATCAAAAGATGTGAATCTACACTTTGAAACATTTTCCTTTCTCTGTTGGTGTGATTTTCTTTAAATCTTTCTCTTTCAATGCAGATACATTCTTTACAGCTTTCCATAGATACTTTGCTCTTACTGTTATAGTGCATGACTTTCTGCTGAGAGAGGATTCTATGACATAAACAGCTGCTGACTTTTTAAGGAACTCCCATTTTCTATTTCGTAAAACCTTTATAACCAAACGGCTATGAATCCAATAACCAAAATGGGAAAAGCTGTTGCAAAAAATCTCACTGTGATGTTTTAAGCAAGTTCCTGTCTCGTGCCTGATTTGCTAACCAGGCTAAGTAAGTACAACATGAATTTACTGCCAATCACTAGCTCACAGCTCCCTTGGCTCAACACTGGACAAACATAACACATGCTGAAAATGATTTAGCAGAAGTAAGCTGGTAATTAGGAACAAATACAGAGCTCATAGAAAGGATGTGCAAATAGTTAACGAAACGTGCTAGATATTAATATTTTACATAGAAATACACTCTTAGTGAGTTAATAGTATTTTTTTTCCTAACATCGCTATTTTGGTTTGAACCTCCTAAAGCACATGAGACTTGCACTGAGTATTTTTCCTTTTGGCTAACAGATCTGTTAGGCTTCTATCAGCACAGAGCTCCCAGAGCTATCAGGCTGGATGATCCTCATGATCTCCCAATGTCTTGCTGACCTTTCTGAGATCAAAGAGATTCCTCTGTATGCACATAGCTGTGGAAATGGAAAATCCCTGAAGCATGACGGAAAACAGTTCCCTTCAGACTTTTTTTTCGATTTTTTTTTTTTTTTTTTTCTCTTTAATGTATTTGAATGGAGACCTTCCTCTCCATTTATGGAAAAACTTAGTACTTCCTCTTGCTTTTATCCCCACCATCTTTCCTGCTTTCTCTTAAAACCTCGTTATTTTTGTAGAAGACATATTTTCCATAAGATCTAAACCAAATGCACCATTCAGGTTTCTGCAGACGCGAAGCACCAGACTCTGCTTGATACTTTCCTCCTGCTCATCCCATTTTCTTAATCTCGATGGGTTTCATGCCTGGAGAATGAGCCTGGTGACAGGGCCCGGACAAAGTGTCCGTTCCAAAGTGTCCATTCGTGCCTGTCATTATTGCACCGTGCTCCTCTGGTCTTGTGGAGCTGAGCCTTTGTTGGGCTGATAGCTCTTCTTATGGGAGCAGGAGTCCTCCCTGCATTCTGTCACTGTCTCTGTGCTTCATTGTGAGTGTGCAGGTGAGCTTTTACCACATAACATAAAAACAATAATATAATTTAAATTGCTTTCTGCAGGACTCTAGCTTCAATTGTTGCAAAGACTGGAAGGTCATAAGTAAATGAGGCAGAGACCTGCAGAAAGAAAAAGAAGGCATCAAGGAAAAGGCAACAGAGAAATGCCCAGGGAAATGATCTGGGCTTAGGTCTCTGCATCACCATTCCCATGTAATTCCTGATGAGTCACTTAAAGCACATTTTCAAAGGTGGACAGTGATTACGTGTTCTTTATTTTCTAGGTGACTGACTTTATGTACTATGGTCTTATTTGCAGAAAAACCCTGGGTACTCACAACTTCACCGTAAGCTAATTAGAGCTGCGCTTTGAATACATAAAGTATAATATATTATGTACTCTAAAGATGAGGACTAGGTCATGTGAGATTGGCCACATAAAATTAGTGCCTCTTTTTGACCTCATTATGGCTGTGTCTTTGTTCTCCACTTATGTTTTATTAGTAATAATAGGATATAAATAATAATTATATCCTTCATTTTAGAATGGTGCTACAAAAATTAGTTTGTATTTGGGAAACTACCAGTAGTTGTTACTACTGATGATACTATTTAAAGTCTTCTATATCCCTGGCATCAAACGGAAATGGTTAGTGATAATAAAATACTATAGGAGTATAATAAAAGCATTCTTCACATATCCTTCCTACCCTTCATTTTCTAACACAACAAATATTATTCGCCTGTAATTTTCATTTGAGAGATTGTCCTTCTAAAGATTCCAGGAAATCAAGTTCCTTCCCAAAACACCCCAACCTTGCCCACACAGCTGTTTGAGTACGTGATCGGTCACACATATGTGCCAGTTCTGCTCTACTGAGGCTCTTTCCTAAGAAGATGGAACTATATAATTTTCTTTTAACTATAATTTTGACCCAGCGCCAGATAAGAATTTTTATGTGCAGTGACAAGAAAGAGAGAAGTTGAGAAACAGTGGAGAAAGCCCAGATCAGGCTATACTGATCATTTCTTTACTATTAGAACACAGCATCAGAATAGCAATAGCTACAGTGATAACAGAGGCAACTAATAATTTTGTTAAAATCTGACATCACAGTATCATCATTTTTCTAATTCACATATCAGTAAATCTTGTTGCAATGAATATCTTGTGAAAATTGATGAACAATAGTTTGGCACTCAGAGAATATTTAGAATATTGTACAAATGCACCGATAGAGGAAACAAAATACAAACTAAACTGCGTATCCTGTAAGCGCCATGTATACTACACACTAGGAAAATATTTATTTGTAATGTTATTCTAATGTAATATAGACTATATTTCAATGTATATGCAAACCACAATAAGATTAGTACTATTAAATTATTTATTTTGATGATTCAGCTTTACAAGCTTAACTTTCAATAAAGTTTTCCTAGTGTTTGACAAATAAAGGTACATAAAATTCTCATTAAGACTCAGGATTGAATATATCTTAATCTGCTGTTGAACAGATGTCAGCTATTAGTAAAAGACACAAATGCTAAGAAAATTGTCTATGCTAGGTTAACATTGACTTAACTATATAGATGAACCAAACAGATATTAATTTAAATTTTATGCATTTGAGACATGACAACAAAGAAAACTAATTACTCGTATGTAATAACAAAAAAAAAAAAAAGGATACACAGGAATGCAATAAGTTTAAAGTAGAAAATGTGCTATTACAATTTTATTTGAACAGATATTCTTTTATATACAATCCATGTAGAACATAATTTTCTTATTTTCTTGGAGCTATATTTATAAAAGATTTAGTTCTGATTAAAATAAGTTACCATGATCAGTTCTCAAAGCTCGAAACATGCCCATTCTTAAACTTCAGTAAATTATTTTATTTGCATTCTGTCCTTCACTTATTCCAAATATATCCAAGAATACCTGTACCTTCATTCATATTACGTTTCCTATGAATAATAAAACCAAAGTCTTGGTCAGCTATGATCCCCCAGACATACCAGAAAAATGGTCTGACTGTATGATGGGAGAAAACAATATATTGAAAAGCAAACAAAAGACATATCTAACATACAATGAATGTCAATTTTGAGGTTTACTGTACTGATACCGTAAAATGTACAGTACTGAATGATCTTTTTGCATTGCAGCGATGAGAAGGCCTTAAGAGGATGCTTCTTGCTGCAGCAGCTCAACAGGATTTTATGTAATGTTTTATAAAAGGCTTTTGGATCCTTAGTAATTTGAATACATCCATAGGTTGATTTGCTTGCAGAGATGAGATAAAAAGGGTAGAATTAAGTCCATAATGGCAGTTTACATTGACAAAAGACAACGATGTGCCATTTTTCACATTTCCTGCCCTTTTTTCCCTTGTATGATTTTCATGATGCAGAGCAGTGTCCAAGGGCTGTTTATAACTATTTCAGATTCCTCTACTGTGTATTTCTTTATGGAATGTATTTGAGACATATATGAGGTAGCTTAAAAATGCTGAAAACATCTTTAGAAAACATTCTCTTTTTCAGAGTTCTACTTAATACTTTCTGATGAATTTATGAACAATCTTTCTTTAGGCATGCCAATTCCTATTCTTCTTAACTTAATTTCATGCATGAGTCATTTGTAACAAAGCCCCACATTCAACTTCTTAACACATCACTGTATTATCTGCCATAATTCTTGCTTTTTCCAATCCAGCTCTGTTAGACCCATCCCAGTTCTCTTTGGAAATTTCTTACCAGATACATTTGTAAGTCCTACATATTTCAGAAAAAAATTTTGTTCCATGGCTTTGCCATTTAATTTATAGTCTCCTGATAAATAACAATGAATGGATAAATAATGTTAACAAACAGTCTTGTTCTGTCTGCAATAAACCAAGTGAAACTACACTGATTCATAACAAGAATATCTCAACAATCACCTTTTACTTAGTTAAGTCATGTTGTCCAGGAAACAAGGATGACCTTCTCAGAAGAGAAAAACACCTTGTGTTTATGAGGACTTCAGCAGTGCATCAGTATTTTTTTTTTCATTAAAAGGGGCAATTTTAATCTCTACGACATGCATTAATACAGATTAAACTTGTAAAATCAATTTGCATCAGATACAAACAAATAAATTTTTAATGACTTGCAGCTCATTTGGTAGCAGTTGTTTTGTATTCAATTAAGAGAAGCCAAACCTTTTTGTCATCTACTTTACAAAACATTTCTGCCCGCAAACACCATTAAAAATTGGATTTGTTTTTTTCTATTTTACAAAGTTTCTGTATTTCTTTAAATTATTTCTGTAAAGAGATAATCAGTGTGCCTTGCATGTTATGAGCCATCCTTGCAGCTAGTGAACTCGAACGCCTTGTGTCTGATGGAACTGAAGATTACATACTACTTGATGAGTGAGGTGAGCAGATTGTGGAGCATGCTATGCTCATGCACCAGTCACAAAATTCTATGTAAACACAATAATTTCATCTTGCTGAATTTGCCATAAAACTGACTTTGCTCCCCAATTCTTTCTCTTTTAGCTGAGAAAAAAACCCTGTAAAACCAGAGATGATGCAAATGAAATATGTTATGGTCAAGGACTACCATGTCACTTCCCTAACTGCTCTTCAACATACTGCCAGATGGTGCTTTTGTTTAATGTTGTAATAACAACATCCCTTACTTTGACCTAAATTATTCTAGTATAAACATTAATAGTGCTGAAGCCTGCTTTGAATTTTTCCCTAGATGTTTGCTGCAGGAAAAGTTGTGCTGTCAGAGCTGACTAGAATAACTCTTCAGTGGCTTTGAGGTATCTTCAGTCTAGGTATGCTAACTATAGTTACGATCAGGATAAGTGCCAGACTAACACTTACCTTAAGAAACATCATTAAGTTGCAGCTTTTCCTCTGTCCCATTCTGTGGGCCACCTCAGCTTTAAAACATCACACATTGCCTTTGCAGAGAAAAGCTCAGAAGAAGAAACAAGAAACCGGAATTGAATTGTTAAGAAGATAAATCTAGAGCTTTTGATTCAATACGATTCTCAAGAAAGCCAGCACATTAAAATAAAGTTTTGGTTACGGTTTTGTTAGCATTAAGAACTGATGTAGAAAACAAATTTATTTGGGGACAGAAGTGCCAAATAAAAATGAATTAATAGTGGAAGTAGATTTATATGAAAATATTAAAATATCGAAGAATGAAAATTTCAGGATGTTTTCCCTCTGTCCTAAGGAAAGGCTTAATTATATAAGGCTTGAAATGTCACCCTCTTTTTCTTTTAATTATAGATTAATGCAAATGAGGAAAATGGTGTTGTATCTTGCAGTCGCAGAGCTATGAATTTAGGTGAATCAATATTGGAAGTAATCCATGCTAAATCAGTCAATTATGGTGAGATTTCTAGGATTGCAGAGATGCTACATAAACTGGATTCCAAATAAGCAAGGTTGGCAGTACACGCCTCTACATATTTCTCTTATAAACGTTGCTTACTAAAAATCCCAACCATTCTGATGTTTAAGTGTCTGTGTCTTGACAGCACTTCCAAAGACTGCATATGTGATATTCCCTTCCATGTTTTTGCCTGCCTTGGAAAAGCAAGAGCATAATTTTCTTTGTTTGAAACAATAAAAATGGGAATAGAATAACCTGAAAGAAGAGGAAGTGGATTTATTAACTCTTATCTTTCCCAAAATTACCTTAAATCTGTTCACTGCTTCCCATTGGCAGGTAGGTGCATGGCCATTTGCGGGAAAGCAGGGCTTCATCATGCTTAATAGTTACTCTTGAAGATAGACACCACAGCTCCAAATGTCTCTTCCTTCCTCCTCCTTTCCCGAAGACAAGCATGACATCATATGGTATAGGATACCCCTTTGGTCAGTTGCAGTGCTCTGTCCCAGCTGTGGCCTCTCCCGTTTTCATGTGCACCCACAGCCTACTCACTGGTGAGAGGTGTGAGAAGTACAAAAGTCATTAACACTATGTAAGCACGGCTCAGCCATGACATCATTGAGTTATCAACACTATTTTCAGCATAGATCCAAAAAATATCCTATACATGTTACCATGAAGAAATTAAACTCTGTCCCAGTGCAAACCAGTACCGCTATTTCAGTCCAGATTTCTTTTCCAATGCACTTTTGTTACATGTACCCGCGGAACGATGTGTTTGTGTGTGCATATGTTTATATATATGTATATAAACAGGTACATGTGTGTTTTCACACATATTGTGTATATGCGCATAAGTAGACATGCAACAAATATAAGAATGTGTGAACATTTCTACAGTCTTTAGAATATCCGCGTTACTGTTTCGCTAGACAAAGTATAATCATACTGCCTATTTCTTGAAGCAATGTAGTTGCGGTTCAGTCTCTTGAAGTCCATTCTTCACTTCCTTTTCTCTGCCCTTACCCATCTGATTTCGTTTTTCCCGTGTACCTCTCCAGACACATTTATGACTTCAAACATTTTTTTCTTCTCCAAGCATTTCTCTACTATTTTTTTCTCTTCTCGTATCATACCGTTTGTACCTGACTCTCGGGGGCATGTTTCTTAGCTACTCATATGGATTAATGCCTTCATTAAAGATGGGTCTCTGTTGATAGTAATGAATTTACTCAAGTAATGTCATACAAATACTGAGCGATAAGAATTACTTCACTTAAAAGTTGGCAACAAATATTGTTTGCCTTTGAAAATGATGTTTTATATTTCTGATTTTATCATTCTGAATCTTCAGTTCAGGCAGGCACTTCAAATTGATTGTTGTTGAACAAAACCAAAAAGCAAATATATATACTAATGATTCACAGTTCAGTAAGTTGGCCTTAAAAGGATTGTTTCAGGGTGACCTCTGATTTTTCACACACGATTAGCTAGCAAACAGAAAATACGATGAAAGAACTTACAGGAATTCTAACTTGTAAGCCCATTATTTTTCTTTCTGCAATCACAAGGTCATTATTGTTTGCAAAACACTGTCTATCAGGAAACAGGTTGGTATTTTTTTATCATAAAAGTTTTAATGCATTTGATAAATATCTCTCTTTAATATCCTCAGCTGTAAACATTTATTTATATTACTGTGCTATAAATTATATTTTTCCTAAGCAGATCTCTAGCTAGGAAGCAGAGAAATTCCATTGTAACTGAGTAATTATGCTAAATAGTCTAAGGAATTTTCATACTAATTGTAGTCCATTAATAAAGAAGAATTAGGCAATTATACACTTCAGATTAATAAAAAAAAATTATCAGACTTTCTTATATATTTAAGCATCATACTTTGCCTTAAATTCCTCTCTTAAGTGTGTAGATCTTCTAGAATTTGAGAAATACAGCCTTAATGTTTTACTCCATTAATTTTTATAGAGTTATAGCCATTAACATTGAGAATTGTCTCCTATGTACTTTTGTCTCAAAAACTGCACTTAAAAACTGAAATAAACAGGCAGCTAAAATTTGTCCCAATTTGGAATGGTTTGTAATTATCAGCAAAAGCACATCCTTGTCACTGGGATGCATTGTAGTTATTTTATGTCTAAATTGCCACAGCTTATTTTGTTATTAAAGGAAACCTCAGCATAGATTTAAAGGAAACTTTCCTTTTATCCAGGTATGATTAGAGTATGATTTTTATCACAATAAGTCTTTTAATTTCTATTAGTGTTTGCATTGGCATAACAAAGAAAATTATGCTTGTATGTATGAAAGAAAGTTTGTTTTTCATGTCAAAGTATTGAATAAACAAAAACCACTGAGTATCTAGCTATTTTTATTCATGGTGATATGGTAGTGTGAAAAGTTGTCTCTAGTGTGTTTGAGGTCCAACACAAAAATCCTGAAATTAACCCTATAGTTCAGGAACCACAAGTGGTATTAGAGAAACAGAGATGATTATAGAATATGATCTAATTTATCACAGCAAAACAAGGCTCAATTCAATCACTTCACTCATTAGATGAAAATATTGGAGTGAAAGAGTCAATAGTGAATTAAAATTGAGTTTCTTGTGAAACTGAAGAAATCTACAATGGAAACTTTTCAATTATTGACTTAAGTTTACCATGAAAAGATACCAAAGATCAAGCTGGTGCTCAAAGGAACCCATTTTTTGTTGGTAGAAGATGTGAAAGAAAAAATATGCAGAACCTCAACAGCCTTTCAGAAAATAATCTGTGGAATTACTTTGAACATCGGCACCATTATGTGCAGCTGTGTGTCAACTCAGAAGTGAATTATTTTGAAGGCAGTCATAGTTTNATATTGGAGTGAAAGAGTCAATAGTGAATTAAAATTGAGTTTCTTGTGAAACTGAAGAAATCTACAATGGAAACTTTTCAATTATTGACTTAAGTTTACCATGAAAAGATACCAAAGATCAAGCTGGTGCTCAAAGGAACCCATTTTTTGTTGGTAGAAGATGTGAAAGAAAAAATATGCAGAACCTCAACAGCCTTTCAGAAAATAATCTGTGGAATTACTTTGAACATCGGCACCATTATGTGCAGCTGTGTGTCAACTCAGAAGTGAATTATTTTGAAGGCAGTCATAGTTTATTTTCTTGATTTGTTAAATAAAAAGAGTTACAGGCAGTCTCAATTTTTTTGGTATTGGACCTTGTATGATATATTCCAACTTAACATCAGAGTAGCAATGTAGGGAAAATATACATATTAAAAATCCAGCTTTTTATTTTTAATTTGACCCAGAAATTATATCCATGTTTGCAATAAGACAGGAATATGGAAATATCGAGGAACAACTTGCTAGAGTTACTAATATTAAGTAATTATAAATAACAATGAGCAATAAGAAGAATTATTTCAAATCGTCAGGAAACGAGTGTCTTCCAGAGAACTGGCAATGGAAAGAAGGATAACTTTAGTCTCTTTATGTGTCAAAGTAGAACTGAAAAAAGACAAGTTGATAGCAGAAAAATTAATTTCATTTTTTGTTTTATGTATAGTGTGGAGAATCTAAGGAAGATTCCTGCATCAAAACCTTCATACGTCTAAAGAGGTGACAGAATAAAAGCTTTAAGATAGTTCGATATAATAAGAAATAATAAGCTACTAGAAATTAGATATGAGAGTCCTGAACTAGTTGTGTGAATCCCCCTCCACACCAGAAACAAGAAAAGTGCAACGAAAAGGAACACTTAAGCAAGTCAAAGGTATGTGTACTGTGCCTCCTGATTCTCTTACAGTTCTTCACGGGAGTCAATGAGCTGGTAGACTATTCAAGTATCCAATCCTTCTTCAGAGAATTGTAGTTGATTTCTCTGATTGGCTACAGTGCAAGAAGGAAAGCTACCCTTGCAGATGACTAATGTCGGTGAAACTTGTGAAGTGAAGGCTAACAATAACAATCACTTCTCACAGTGGATGATGGTCACCAATAGAACATCTTACAAACCAGCTGTTCAATTAGGTTTCCTCTAGAGATTCATAAAATATCTGTAAAAGAAGTGATTAGTGAAGTTTGCAACCAAAATAAAGTATTTGGGTCCCTACAAAGGCAAAACAAAGAGAGGAGAGTTAGAGTAGGATCTCACATACGAGTAATTGCTCAGTGAAACTGTAGGTGGAATTCAACATTGTAAAGTAAGCATAAAAGAGCAAAATAGTCCTTGCTGTGTGCATAAATTAGCTGCCGTGGAACTAAGTATTTCTTCTCAAGCAAAAATATCAAGAAGCCATTGCAGACAGATCATTGAAAACATCACTTCAATATCCAGGTGCAGTCAAACACACATAGTATTCAGGAAAATAACAGGGAAATAGTCTTAAAGGAATCAGGGGACACAATCTTGTCATTAACTATCCCTAAATTAATAACACATTAATAAAGATATTAATTAATTGATTATTTTTTCAAATGTTTTAGTTAATTTGCCTTCTTTTTGGGTTGACTTAAACCTACCATTTCGGGCTAGTATGATTACACTACAGAATGGATGGTTGTCAGAGTAAAGACTTAAGTATTTAGTTAAGAATTTGTCTGCTCTTTACAAGTATTTAACCCACTCTATTGCAGAAACCAGAAGAGTCTGAATGGATTTACTCTAAATTATTTATTCTTATAGAAAATTATTCTAGTTGGTTCAGGTACTGAATGCCTATCACATTAAGTCAATAATAACCCTGTCAAGTCACAGCAACCAAAGCCAAAAGTCTAGCCCATCTAATCTGGAAAAATTGCCCTCAAAGTGTGCTTATAATTATCCAATTTACTGATTTCCATAGGCACTCCCTTTACACAGATTTTCAGGTCCACATCAAGATCCTTCTTTAACTTTTAATATCAAAAACTCAGATAAAACAAATTAGAAGCTTTCATTTATGTGATTTTCTTGGTTTGGTAGGGTAGAGAGGACAAGTAGGGAAATAATAGAATTCTTTTAAGATTTTTTTAAATCTTTCCTTGGATAGGAAATCTCATATGTAAGGTTTTTTATTTATGATTTTTTTGAGGGGAGTCGGGGGGAGGTGGTAGATTCCTAGGCACTCCCATACAAGTTATGCTATTTTGATGCATAACTAAGTCAGTGAAGTGCATTTTGGATTCTCTTACTCATCAACATTATTTTCATGTATTTCATGGATTACATCATTTATCATAAGCAGATAACAGCTGACAGCTGTAATTCACGTGCAGTCTTATACCACATAATTGCGCACGCTCCAGGTTGTTGCTGTGTGTCACAAATAGCTTTATAGTCACACACTCAGTTTTGAGATTTAACATAATAGATCTCGTACTTTTCTTTCCTTTTGTCAAGAAATGGAAAGAAAAACAAGCAAGGGACAAATATGTAAGATGTGAATACAATTTTGAGTAGCTTCTCACCATATGTAAATGCTGTTCTCAGCCTTTCCTAGTTGCGTATTACCACCATCACATACAGTTCATTTGTTGTCCCTCCTACATACCATTACATATGCAACAGATTTCACATTGTATTTCATGCCCAATTCACAGGAAAATTTTACAATATAAAATTGGATTTAATTTCAGAATTGCTAAAATTCTCACACTGTGCCAACACACCCAACTTACATCAATATAATTTCACCTACTCAAAGATGGTAACAATTGCAACAGCTGCATTTCTCAGTCTCTGATACTGGTTTTATTTTGTGGGATTTTAGAAAAAAGACATCTTATTTAGTGGGTTTCTAAACTGTGACACATAACATAATTCTCAGATTACACTGTAGGTCTTAGTTACTGTCACAGTGAAACAGTGTCGTATCTAAAGCTTGTATCTAAAGCTCTCAGATGTTAGGTAACTTTTAAACAAATAGTTTAGCAGACCAATTGTATGTATGGGATATCTATTCTCTCTTTAGAACATCTGAGATATATAAGAATGACAGTAAAGACAGGAATCCATTGTTGAAATATAAATTATTTTCTCTAGTGTGTTATTGGAAAAAAATTACTGTAACCTGGTCTCAGAAAATTAATCAAGCATTATGAGAGACCCACAAAATTAGATTTACTCGAACAGCTACTGTTTCGTTACTTCATAAATTTTCTTAGGGAAGGAATTGTGGAAATTTTTCAGTGAAGGTAAACCAGGTAAGGAAATATAAATGGTGATTAAACCATTACAAACCCCTCAGGTTTTTCAATTTTGGATTAAAATAAACTGACAATAACCATAAACTTTTGGATTCTTACCTAGACTGACTAATCACTGTTGTGCAGTTTTCCAGTGTTAGCCTCAGAAAGTCTACTGTAACACTAAAGTAAAACATATTGATTTCTTTTCTGTTTGTGACTTGGATGGATCAAAGGTCTATCAGTGCATCAGACTGTCCTGGTAGATGACCTTTTATAGGTATTGAAGTCCTGTAATTAGTTCTAATTATTGAAAGTCTATGCAGAGCTGGGACTGGACGTATGCAGATTCCAACATGATTGCAAGAATGTACAGTTGATCAGAACCTGTGCTTTAATGTATCAATACCTCCAAGCCAAGAATTCATACTGTCAGCAAGAAATATGTGCCACATTGTACTCAGTTGCTCCAGCTATTATCCCATTAAACCTAGATGGTTCTTGCAGAATGTAGCAAGAAAATAGCGTGAATTACCTGCAGAAAGATCCTAAAGATCTTAAAATTTTTCAGGATATTGTAAATTTTTTTTTTGTCAGCTGTCCTATCACTAGTATTTTTGGTTTTTTTTTTTTGGTTGGTTTTTTAATAACCGTCCCCATACCTTACTTTTAACAAAAGACAAAAATAGATGTTAAGAGATTGTTTATCCGTGACCTCACAGGTTTGAAATATGTACAAAATATTCCTGTGTGAAATATGGACAAATCTAAAACATTTTCCTCCTGGACGAGAAACAGAATCACAAATTATGATGGACAAATGAAGTACATATATGTAAACTTTTATTGTCTAAATTCAGAAGTATATCACAAAATCCAGTATTGCTTTGTGTCTGCCTGTTTCTGGTAGCTCCATCTAAGAAATTTCTTCAGCTTATTTTTCTGGACATGAAGTTCATTGACAGATCAATGGGGCAATAACTTCTTTCCAGATTCAGAAAACACACCGAACAGAATCTGTATTCCTGGATTGTATAAAATAGACAAACGTATTATGTTCTCACCATCACTCAAAGTTAAAGGCATCTTGATCCATAAAGTCAGCAGCACTACCATCTTGTGAAACTGAATATTGTGGAAATTTGCCCATATCTTTGTCTCAACTCCCTGTACTAAAGATGTTTCTAATTGTTATCAAGCAAAAAAATTCTTCAGATAAAGACACAAAGACGCACAATTCAAATGTGATTGGGAAATCAATATTGAAGTATGAAAAGGAAATAACCAAAGCCAGTAAGTACAATCTGATCTGAAGTCTGTGAGTAGCTTAATAAAATTACTTAACTGCTTAATAAAAATCTCAAGCGTGGGAAAAGACTGAGCGAACTGATACTACTTTAGGAAACAGTGGGTAGCAGAGTAAGATGTTTTATCTCCATTTTAATTGTTTTAATCTTTGCAAGCACGTTTAAATGAAAGCTGTTAACTGAGCTGTGAATTTGGAAATTAAACCATACTTTTTCTTTTTTATCAAGGCTTTCAACAGCTTATGTGTCCCTCTATCTTAGTAGAATCCAGGCAGCCCCAGGAAACTGTCCTGCCAGATTATCTGTCCTGAGGCAATGACATACAGCTATACACTTTCACCAGTTTAAACCCAGTAAGTAAGTAAATAAATAAATAAATAAATATCAGAAGCACTTTGAAATCTCTTCCATTTTCTTTCACATTCATTTTTGACCTAATGCAGTTCAGAAGAAAACGCCTTTCCGCAGGGCATTTAGCAAAGTGCCTTGGCAGTAGAAAAGACCTCTCATGGTCCTTTGCTTTCAGTTTTGGGATGCATTTAATGTACTGATGTATTCGGACTAGGTTTTTGTTTATTTCTTGACTCTAGGGTAACATACAGAGTATGCATTCCTCTTATCCTGTTTTTCTGTTCCTTGCAAAGGGCCGGCTGTTGTAAGTAGATGTTATAGATGTTATTTGAGTTGGATTGAGCATTGCTGAAGAAAACTGTTGAATTACAATGTTTTTGACATTTATGACAGACCACATTGAATAAAACCTGCTTTTAATCAATGAATCAAAGTATCTAAATATTTTTTTCTCAAAATTCACATAATTATTTTCCTTTAACCATTTTTCACATAGGTGTTAAAAAATGAGAGCTTTAAAAAGTTTTACTCTAAATTGCAATCCAAGAGTTGCCTTTTACTCTCTGACCTTAAATACAAAATATTCTTTTTGGCAAGTTTCTAAAATCCATTTCTTTGAGATGATTATAATTTGTTGGTTCTATTTGTTGGTGTATATAAGCTGTTGAGAAGTTCATTAAGTTATGGATGATAGACTGATCTTTCCTTACAGAAGATTATATGACATCTTTATTTTATAGATAGGGCTCACAAAGTCTAGCACCTCAATATTACTTTTGGTTCAGATGACAGTAACATTAATCAGAGTTCTTATTGTCTCAGCATTTATGCAGTAGTCACATTTTGTGGAAGCTGGAAAGCTCATGCCAGAGCTTCCAACATTACTACTCGTTTGATGGCTCTGGTCCTTACCTGGTGAGTAAAAAGATGATATAAAACATATTATTATCACTACACATGAATATGCAGCTTAACTTCTGCTGAGACAAAGACTTTGTAATCCTTAAACGAGGGAATTTTGGCATAAGGCTAAATTAGTACTTGATTTATGCTGCCAAAAGAGCTTGCTGCTGAAAGTGAACTCTTTTTAGATATGATGAGCTGAGTGTAGGGGACAACCTTTGGGGCTCCAAGTCATATAATCCATTGTGACACAGCAGGAAGAGAACTTCTTAATCAACAAAAGGCCAGGCCATAAGTTTGCCATTTCAGGATAAGAAGCAAAGGAAAACATTTCCCACTTCAGAACTTTGCTCTTTAGATTAAGAATCTTTATTGTCTCACTGACAATAAATTTGAGTGTAAGCACGGGAGAGAAGTTACAGCATTCCAGATGTGAATAACTTCACAGGTCTATATTTATGACTAGAAATCTGGCAAAGATTTGTTTCAGTATAACCTTTTTCAAAGCTCAGTTTAGAGTAATATAGATTAATATAGGTTGGACTCGATGATTATAGGTTGGACTCGATCTCAAAGGTCTCTTCCAACCTTACGATACTGTGATACTGTGATAATTTAGTCTCCTTGTTGCTACCAGAATAAATACTTCTGACTCAATGAGAATCTCAAACGTGGCTTGAAAATTAACAGAGGTTTCCTTTTCCACCTTTATGTTCACAGATTTAACACTACCTTTCCAACATTCTACTTTTCTAAAGCAGTATGAAATTATTTAATGATTCCTTGATTTATTTTAGTCTCTTGATTTCTTCTGTATGACATTTAATTAATGTAGACAATGCTATAGAAAAATGCAGAGTTCATGCAGTTGATGTGGTGTAGTTGACAAGTAGGAATAGGTGTAGGTGTTGGGTCATAGGTTGGACTCGATGATCTCAAAGGTCTTTTCCAACCTTATGATACTGGGATACTGTGATTTCAAATGGAATATAATGGGAAATATAAAATACTACATTTACAATCTTATAGATGCAGACTTATAAGTACAGGGAGGCAACTGTCACTAAGATCTAAATTACTATTAGACATTTTGTCTAACTACACCATGGAATGAAGAGCAACAAGAAAAAATACTTGCTTAAAGCTGTTTTTTCTCCAGCAGGGTCATTTGCAGTAAGAAAAAACTTTATGTTTTAAAAACCACTTGAGCATTCTGTCTCTCACTGTCTAAAGTCTTTGTTGACTCACTTGCTGTATTTTCAGACTTCATGTCTACATTTTTTCCTTCGTGTTTGCCTAGCAGGCATATGCCCACACTCACACCTCTCTCACAAGGAGCTAGCTTGTCTGATGTATTCAAACAGTTGTATTGAGCTTTGGGAATAGCTCTGGTGGAATAGCTCTGATAAACAGGACTGCAGGTGGATTTTATGCAGTTACATACATTCTTTCTTGACAGTTAGACTTTAATTTACCAGACAGCTCTGCATTTCATCAAATGTTCTGTTGATTTTTTAGTATTCGTGATATATGATTAATCATTGAATATACACAATATTCTCTATTGTTTTAATCATGAGTCTTGCTACCATCGTGTGTGTTAGTTTTTTAATTGAAAAAAGAAAATTGGACACAGAAATACAAAATTTCAGAAGTGTTTTTTCCATAGGTGAAAAAAAAAAGTGTTCCTACATACCTGGGGAGATATGCAATTACACTGTGAATACCAGTTTAGTGAAGTCAATGACAAATTATGTATTTACAGATTATGTTGGTTTTCTCATTTGTTTCTTAAATGTTGAATGTTATTCAGCATAATTTTACTAGTTGGTAATATTATGGTTGGATAACTGAGCTGTGTGAAGAAAAATTATGTATGAAACCATTGGTAGAATAGAAAAATCTCGTAAAAATATTCATCTGTGATTCATATCCTAGAAAAAATATCAGCAGATAATTCACAATTTTGGCATTATAATGTAGGTTTTTTTCTTACCCTATATGTGCTACCATAATTATTTTGTGAAAAGCATTCAATGGACCTGGTGTGTGCAAGCATTCCTTTTGTTTCCATTAGAAAAATTTAGTTATTATTCACCTAATCATCCCTCTTTGCTCCAGTCCCTATATGTTCCTCAGTCTGACCTCAGTGCCAGGGAAGATTATGGAGCAGATCATCTTGTGTGACATCACGTTGCACTTACAGGGTAACCACGTGATCAAGCCCAGTCAGCTTGGGTTTAGGAAATTCGGATCTTGCCTTACTAACATGATCTCCTTCTACAACAAGGTGACCCACTTAGCAGGTGAAGGAAAGCCTGTGGATGTTGTTTGCCTAGACTTTAGTAAAATCTCCTTATAAGTAAGAAGCGCAAACAAAAATATTATTTTAACAAAATATCCTTTTTATATTCTTTTTCCATATTTTTGTGGATTTTTTTCTTTTTTTTTATTTTTCCCTTTTTTTCTGGAAGCAAAAAGAAATTTGTGTTAAAGGTTTTGCTGGGGTTTAATGCCTTTTTTATTTTCCTCCTGAATTTATATTCTTACAGTTTTCAACTTTCAAAAGGATGCATCCTATCAGTTTGTTACAGTTGCAATTGCAGTAAAGACTATTTTCATATATTCCTTCTCCTATTTCAGTTCCAAAGAAAACTTCACCAAAGGTCAGGAAAATATTCTCTCATTCAAATAGAATCTTTTGTTCAGTGCAGATTTTCTTCTATAATTGCAAAGGCTTTGTTTCTAGTGTTGGGTTTTACTGCATTTCTCCATTCAAAGAAGCTTCCTGTGAAACTAGGAAGTAGGTGGTTTTTTTCACAAAAAGTTAAATTACATGTGCTTATTAGTAGAACAAATAAATCAGTACTATTTCCGTTTTTGCTTTTTTTTTAAAAGTTCTTTGTAGGCTTAGTAGACAACATTTTAAAATTACCAGATTTAATCTAAATTTATGTCCTTTTACCAACAAATGTGATTTTAAATATTAGCCTGCCTAAATTCATTGATTTTTATGTTAACTTGAAAGGAAGTGGCAGTTTACAAGTGTAACGAAAAGACCAAGTAATACAGCAGTGAGCAATGCTAGATCTGCAGATCATATGTAGTTAACTTAAGGGAAAAGGGAATCCGGTTATGATTACTTTATATATATATATATATTTATATATTTTGTAAAAGCATTTGTGACTATCACTTGCGGTGTTCTTTGAGCAGCCAACGTGCCTTGATAGAGTCAAAAAGAAAATGAAAAGGAAAAAACGAGAGCAGGAGACAAAAAGGTATTTCACAAAGAGAAATTGAATAAATACGTCTTCATTATGTTCTTTTTCCTTAGGGTACAATTTCAATGCCATTGTTTCAAAATAGTCGACTTCTGGTTTGTTTTAGCTTGTCTACCTGAGAAAGAAATCTCTTGTATCTACAAACCCTTTTCTCTGTTGCACTTAAGTAAGTGCATTGAGACTGCACATATGGAACTGAAGGAGGAATTCAAACCTTCAGTTCAGTTTTTCAGTCAGCAATTTTAATTTGCCTATACAATTATGTATGAAAATGCAAACACAGCTGTCTGTAACTCATTACTTTGCCAGTCTTTCTACCTAATTTACCAAATACTGAGAACAATACTTCCATTTATTGTTAGCAAGGATACAGGCGGTCAGTGTCCAAGACTGATACTGTACTCATCAAAGGAACGGAACTGCCGCTCATCAGATGCATCTACAAGCCCATTTTAACACTCATTAATACCTTACCACGCAACACTCTTATTATATCACAATACATTTAGTAATTCTCTGATATGAAATAGATTTCATTTGCATTTGAATATAAGCATGCGTTAACAGTGAATAAAAATGGACCTTCTGTTTTTATGTTAACGTCATGCATAAGGATAGTAGAAAAAGAGGCAGCATGGTGAGTTCAAATAAAGAATCTTCTCACTAAAATACATAGCTCATAAATATGGAGAATGGAGTTAACGATAATACAGACAGGTGCGTATCACTAAATCTAAGGTCTAAACAATTAATAGAATAATAGTAGAAGTTTAAAGGCACTGTCATTATGCGAAATGTTAGAGGGTGAGCATATGTGAAATTATTTTTGGGGCAAGAGTTATTGACCTCATTCCTCAATACCCCACAGACTCTTCTCTAAAACTTATGTTTTATATTACCTTTTGAAGTTGTTGCAGGATAGGTGAGCAGTATGCACTACCAACAGCCTAATTAGGAAGAATAATGTCCCTTGGGACAACAAAACCTTCTTCATATTCAGTCTTCCAGTCCAAAGATATACAGGGTGGGGTAATGAATCTTAAAAATGCCAATTTAGTGTTTCTCTAATCACAGATACTTCATCAGCTGACAAAAGAAAAACCTCAGTAGGTGTAGCACTTCAAAATCTGGGACAATTTACATGTAATTTCAGGAATCAGCAGGGATACACAGCTGGATAAAAATAAAAAGCTTGCTGTAATTGAAAATTGCCTTGCAGCTTGTTTGTGATTAAAATGAAGTTCAGTTCCTTGCAATCTTGTTTAGCAATTAAATCTATTTTACTTAGGCAAAGAAATATTGCCTATTGTCCTTGAATGATAAAACCAGTACAGACATGCTTTAACACTTCATGCTAATTGAACATTTGTACCTACAAACATTTGGCAAAATCCATATTCTACATCTTAAAGGCTCTCATCTGAGCATGTTCAAGAAATGTGCTCTCTCATCAGAAGAGGCTGTGGTCATGTATATTATTTACATAGAATCTTAGTGACACCTCTTTACAACTGAATAGAGAGACCTTGTCTGAAAGCCAGTGTGAAAACTTTGCCTAAATCCTGATTGAGTTTAAAGTGCGACTAAAATTTAAAGTTAACCTCTAATAGAGTTCTTGCTTATTTTGTAGCTTAACTACATCCAATTTTGGCTCCAAAATAGCTTGAAATTAGAAAAAAAAACCCAAACCCAGTCAAATTATGTGTGGAAAGATTGTTCAAAAGAGAAGAGGAGGCTGAGGGGAGACCTCATCCCTGTCTGCAACNCTGAAAGGGTGGTCAGGCACTGGCACAGCTGCCCAGGGAGGGGGTGGAGTCGCCATCCCTGGAGGTGTTTAAAAGACAGGTGGATGAGTTCCTTAGGGACAGGTTTTTGTGGGGAGACAGGCACGGTTGGACTCGATGATCTCAGAGGTCTCTTCCAACCTTACGATTCTATGATTATATGAAAATATCCTGCTTGAAATGTACTCTAAGAGCTGCTGAAAGGTCGCTTGAAAGACTCAAGTGAAAAACAAGGAATTTAAGCACACTACATTAGTGTGTGCTTAAAAAACACCTACTTCCCAGTTTCACAGGAAGCTTCTTTGAATGGAGAAATGCAGTAAAACCCAACACTAGAAACAAAGCCTTTGCAATTATAGAAGAAAATCTGCACTGAACAAAAGATTCCATTTGAATGAGAGAATATTAGTAAATGGAAAACCACTCGGTCCATCAAAATAGTGATGAGGAAAATGATTTAAAAATTAACAAAGAAAGAAGATACAAAAAAGAGAAAAAATTTGAAAGAACTTTTAAAAAGGTTCATACACATCCAATAAATAATATAGGAAAAAAGTTCACTAGCTACATAAATAAACCACTCATTGCTTCTGTATTATACACCATGGAGGGAAATCTGCAAGTAAAGTTGCATCTATAAATAAGTGAAGCCATATAGCAATGCCATTTCATTATTACCACTATTGGTAACTTTAGTTATAATCAAGGAAATATTTCTGTTCAGATCACAGTTAACAGAAACTTCAAAAGAAGGTGACATAGCAATTGCCAGCTACCAGGTGCTCTAAATGACAGATTCTATTCTACAAGAAAAACATGTATTGTAAATGTAGAACTTACTTTTCTGAGGAATTTGTGGAAAAAATGTCTGTAATCTTAGGTCTAACAAGTAACACTGAATTTATGCCTTAGTATGTACTCCTAGGTCTATTATAATGTGCTTTAGTTACTGTCTCTTGTACTCGTATTATTAACACATTATAAAGCTAGCGTGCAAACAAAAGGTGACAAGTGATATTTTAACATGCTAATTAATAGTTATTTTCTTTATAATTGTTCATGCATAAATTTGAAAAAATGTTCTACAATGAGCTTTTAGTATGCACAGCAAATATAACCAATGGTTCTAGGAAACACAGAAAGGAAAAAAAGTTCAAGTCTAGAGAATTTAATCTGAACCTGGAAAATAATTCAGGCTACTGAGGGACTCTCAGCTGATATTTGGATGAAGTTTGTGGCGTTTTAACTTTATCTGCATTTAGCTGTTGAAAATGTACTGTTTCGTATTTTTTATCTTTTTAAAAAAAATATTCTTTTTATAACAAAAGCGTGGAGCTGTGTTCCTGGATGTACTAGAGAGACACTGCTCCAGGAAATAGCTCTCTGAGTTATTTTTGATATAGATTCTGCTGGGATCAAAACTAATCCCTTGGTGCGAGGTAGCACATTTTTGCAGATGTAGTGGAACAGGGAGTCTCAGCTTTTAATGTCACGGTTCTAATCTTCAAAATGTGCTTAAAACATTTTATAGTTCTCCAAGAATTTGAGCAGCAGTATCCAGAATATATTATCTGTAGTATTTTGTAAAGGCGGTCATCCATTTCGTTTTCAACAGTTTTTCACTCTGCTCGTGTCAGCAGCCTATTATTTCCACAGCCAATAAAAACACGCAGTATTATTTCTCAGGTATGACTAATTATACATGGTACTTTACATTTCATATATAGTATTTACAGGTATAGGTAATTTTTTAAATACTGCGTTTGTTCAGAGCAAAAAAGAATGGACTCCAAAAAGACCTAGAAACAAGAACAGGCCAGAAAATGAGTGCTCAAGCACTGAGTGGAAAAATCAGAAAACCAAAGCCCAATTCTAATTAAAATTGGCAAAGAATATTAAGAATAATTACTTTGCTTTTAACTCTTTTCTGGAAGAAGATAATCGCAGAAACTTACATTGATATAGCACTTTGTTAATTATGTAATTACTCTCGGTATGTTAATTTCCTAGGCATTTTATAGGGTGACTAGATTTTATATTGTGTCATAAAGATGGCAATATTACATTTCTAGATAGATTATTGAATACAGGAATACAAACAGTGGGAGAAAATAAGCTTATGATAACAATTACACAGTCTTAAATAATTCCTGTGAGGAATTAATGAGCCTATCCGTGAGTCTCATTCGATATTGAGCCAAACCAATCTTAAACATAGGTGATCCCATGGACCACATTCCTGCTTCTTCTCGGTATCTCAAGCAAAGCTGAGAGAAGGAGCTCAGCAGTGAGAATAGTTGCTGTTATGCCTGAATGATTGGTCTGGCATTATTAAAGAAAATGGGAATTTTATCCCATGTGCTGTGAGCTTTAGGACTTTCTTACACATTCGGTAAATCTTGGGTGCTAGTTTTGAGCTAAAAATAAAGCCGTGTGGCAGATGAAAGCTGAAGATACATGTTCTTAGAAAACCGAGTTGATGAGAAACAACTCTGTTTTATGACAGGATGAAGAAAATTGCTGTTTTCAGTTGTAAAATGGAGTTCCTGGCTAAAGCAAAAGATAGACCATTTCTCCTTATAATCTTAGTACACTATCCAGAAATTCAACCCCTTATTATCCCTGATTCAGTTCATGAACTTTAGTTTCTTGTCTGCTTTCATTACAGAATATTGACTCTATTGTAAAGCAGTACTCTCAGCATCTTTTTTGGCTCATTTTGCATAAATAAACAAATATCTGTTGGGTTGATTTCTAGATTACTACTAAGGCAGTTTGCTAAAAAAGCAAATTAAAACTCTCCCCGGTGACTAGAAATCATCCAAGTTACTGGGAACTGAAGTACCACTACCTAAACTAAAGCAGACAAAGGAAGGAAGTATCAGTTACTAAGGTGAGATTTCTGGCTTTGGGGGCAAACTGTCTGCTTTGGTGGAATTAAAAATTCTTGGAGACTAACAAGATAAGACAATTTTTGGAAGTTTATGAATAATGCTCTGTGATAGTTCAGGAATGAGACCTGTATATTGACAAGTAGATCTGCATGACCAGTATTTTTTAATACCAGTGAGGAAAACAGAATAGTGATTATTTCAGAAGATTAGTTTATCTAGAAAAATATTTTCTATGCATCTTACCTTCAAGTAATGTGAGGCATACTGAGGACAGAGTCTAAATGAATTTGGGATGTGGATATTTGATATGGCATAAAACAATAAATAAATGAATTTAAAAAAATAAAAAGGAATGAAAATAGTTATAAGAAGGGTTTCTACAGGTATGTCAGTTGAAAAAAAAAAAGTCAAAGGAAGTGCATTCCCACCGAGGAACATGACTGGCAAGGGCAAGGACAAGGCTAAAGTACTCAACATTTTTTGGTCTAGTCTTCTCTGGCACCTTCTTTTCAACACATCTCAAGTGGGTGAGATACAAGACAGGGACTGGGGGAGCAAAAGTGCAAGATCCTGCTGCTGAGTCGTGTCGATCTCCGGTGTCGATGCAAGCTGAGGAATGAAAGCCTGGAGAGCAGTTCTGCTGAGAACTTGTGCCTACTGGTGGGTGAAAAGCTGGACATGGAGTGGCAACACGCACTCGCAGACAGGAAGGCCAAACGTATTGTGGGCTGCACCAAGCAAAGCGTGGCCAGTAGGTCAAGGTGATTCTGCCACTCTGCTCTGGTGAGGCAACAGCCAGAATACTGCCTCCAGCTCTGGAGCCCTCAGCACAGGAAGGACATGGGCTTGTTGGAGTGGGTCCAGAGTGCCACAAAAATTATCAGAGGAATGAATACCGCCCCTACGAAGAGAGGCTGAGACAGCTGGGGTTGTTCAGCTTGGAGAAGACTCCTAAGAGACCTTATTACTGCCTTTCAGTACTTAAATGGGCTTATAAAAAAGCTAGGGAAAACCTTTTTAGCAGGACCTATAGCAATAGGGCAGGGGATAATGGTTTTCAACTAAAAGAGGAGAGGTTTAGTCAAGATATTAGGAAGAAATTTTTTCTGCTGAGGGTGGTGAAACACTGGAACAGGTTGCCCAGAGAGGTGGTGGATGTCCCATCCCTGGAAACATTCCAGGGCAGATTGGATGAGGCTCTGGGCAGCCTGATATAGTTGAAGATGTCCCTGCTCGCTGCAGAGGGGTTGGACTAGCTAACCTTTAAAAGTCCCTTCCAACCCAAACGGTTCTTTGTTTTATTATTCCATGATTCTATAACCTGATAGAAACAAATACATTTTTATATGAATGATTATAAGGACATATTCTTCAGTCTTTTTCAGACATGCCATTTTTTCTTCTGACACCTCACTGTCATACAGGGATAGAATTCAATCACAGAAGCAGAAATAATGAAATTACATTTGAAAAATTAAAACATACACTTTCCTTTAATTTTTTGAAAATAAAAATGGGGCCATTTTAAAGTCTTTTTCCTGTAATAATTACTCAGCTGATTCAAGATCTTCTGATATTCCATTTGAAGCAGGGGGAAACTTCGTGTACAACAGTTTGTTCCTGAAGAGCTTCGGGTCGTTGTGAAACTACTCATGAATCCTATATCCTATATCTTGTTTATTGTGGTGTTTTCTATACAATTACATTGTTTTGTAGTGACTGAAAATGTGAAGACTCTCTTCCAGACACCTGTAAATTTTCCTTATTTCTGAATTCTCACATCACACAAAGGACTTTGCATGGGAGGTCTGACCCACTGCTTCTTCATTGCACATCTATGAAACCTATGCAAGCGACCTGACGTTCTGTTCTTCCATTGCATAAGAACGAATCCTTTGCTTTTGTTTACGCCTTTTTTAAAACTCTTGTTTATACTGATTAATATAGATGTTTTCATCAGATGGACCAGATACCTGGAATAACCTACTCAGCATAAGTCAGTAAGAGTCATAAAACAATTTATTACTTTATGGTTGTGTAGCTGAGAAAAGCTTGCCCTTATTTTTTACTGAGTAACTTTTGAACTTTGCTTTTTAGAAAGCAAGTCCAGGAGTGATTACGTAGTGTATTCATTCCATTAAGTGGAAGGATGTTTTGTGTACAGTTGGTGAGTATAATATTCCATTACATTCTTTTTTGATTTCAATCTTAGTTCAGCTCTTATTTCTATCCAAACAAAATGAGGGTTGTGTTTTTTCCTTAAAATCTAGAAATTCTTGATGTGTAACACTGCTAATTTCCTACTTTATAAAATATACTATAGACAATGTGGTTCTTGTGACTACATTTACTTAATTAGATAATTGTGAAATTAATGTTTTGGAATAACTGTTAGGTATTAATTTAATGTTGATTTTTCACAAGTGAATATTAAATGTTAAAGCCAATAATGCAAGGAGTTGAACTGTATATATGTACACAGTTATTTTAAATATTATGACTCAAGTTTTGTTTCATTCTTTAGTAAGTTTATTGTGGAACAGCCAGTACCCACGATGACATGATGACACATGTTTCTGCGGAACCAGTGCAATTCACACGACAAGTGAAGCGTGTTGTCTGTCCTAGTGGTTCTGTCCTTATGTGTGTGCTGCTACCTATTTATTTCCCTGTTCAATGCTTCTTAGCCCCAGGAAATGTGGTGACAAAAAGAATAATCTTTTTTTCACATTTAATGGCATAATTTTCTCCTTTTTCCATTAGTGAATTGTGGTAACGTCTTCATTTACATTAGTGATCTCTTGGGAATTTCTTCAATGATATTGCATTAGAAACATATGCAGAATAAGTTGGGTAATTGAACTGAAGAGTTAATAAGAAAGCTATTCTTACTTTATCAGTGATGCTTTCTTAAACAGCTTAGGAGTGAGGGCAGACAAAAGGCTAACTATTTAGAATACAATGTTTCTAGTTTGTAAACACTGAATTTAATTTTTGTGCTTTCAAATCTGTTTTATTTTATTGATTGATTATGTTTTATTCTAATACTGATCTTTCTGGGTTTAAATGAGATCTTTTACATTTTCTTTTGCAGGAAGGCGATAAGACGAGAATGGTAAAAAGGTCCAAGAGTCTATAAAAGCAGACAGAAAGATGGACATTTATTACATTCCAGATGTGTCCATGTCCATCTGATCATTTTTTCTCAGAGTTTTTTTTGGGCAAGCCTAAGGAGCCAAATGCTCATGGTAATTGTCCTTGATGTGGTTCAAATCCCTGCTCTGAAATAGTAAAATATTGGGTTTGGAGATTAATTTTTCAACCACAATCTAAATGTTCTTCTGGGATTTTATTTTTTCTTTTACACAGATAGACTTTGGAAGAAGATGCATTCTCATTTCAGTGAAAACCAATGTAATGATCTGATCCTGAAAGCTTATCAAAATGGTGTCAAATTGCTCAAGACGAGTATGATTTTGGCTCTCCTACTGAGAGGCCTTTCTAAATTTCCAGAAAGGGATGATATAGAAAGATCAGCAAAATATGAGAAACTGATGGAGAATATGCCCTTTGTCACTCGTACAGGATAGATCAATTAGCTACATTCACAACCAAAGCACTCATTTTGTGGACTGACTGAGGTGAAGATTACTGGTAGTGGTTGGTCTGAAGCGTAAGTGGAGTTTGTTGAACGAGTAGTACAATACTTTTAAGAAGCTATTTTGTAAGAAAACCTTTTTGCTGAAAGATGAAAGGCAGAAATGATAGTAGTAACTCTTAGGTTAATAGCTGTGATTAATCGGGGGTGCTAAGACAGTTAATCCTGAACAGGGATCTTTTTTATGTGTAGGTATTTTGAAAATTCTTGTGTCAAGGTACAAGGCACCAGACTCTTTAGTATGAATTATTTTTCTGTGGAATATAATTTGAAAGGAAATATAGTTACTGTGGTAGTGTTAGTTGAGAACAGAACTGAGGAAGAAAGAAAAGAATAGAAAGACTCAGTGTAATTCTTAAAAGCAGCACGTGGTATTGACAGTGTGCTTATCTTCCAGAACTCCTTGGATAGGTTCTATTGCTATAAAGGATTACGATATACGGAAACAAAACTAATTTATCATGACGCAGGTGCAAAATGCATTTAGTGCAGGAGTGTCAAACTAACAGCCCACGTGCCGAATCCAGCCCTCCACCTTGTTTTATCTGGCCCAGCACCTCGTTTCTACCAGCGGCATCGCCGAACTCCTTGTCCCTACGCTGCTGCCAGTGCTGGTCACGTGTGCAGCGTGTGACGCGCGTTACACTGCAGGAGCAGGAAAGGAGAACCACAGGAGCTGTCAGTTTGACACCCCTGATTTAGTGGTACAGTATGCTTTGCTCTACGGAGGCCTGATACGATGTTCTGTGTTTTTATTTTGTATAGCTATTGAGGTTTTCTACTGAATTTCTGAAAAGAACGGTGATTCTCTGAAAGCACATAGTAAACAACTGCATTTTTTTGTGAAAAGCTATAAGTACCTCACTAATGGACAGTAAATGACATGCTTGAGCCTAGCCAGTTCTTTATACTAGGCATTTAAATACCACAAAAATAAATAACCCCCAAAAGCTTTGAAAACTTANTATGGATATGCTTACAGTATTTACTTCAAATGTGATGCGTATCTTCTTGCGTTGATATTAGGATGCTCGCCTCATCTTCATACAAGTTCTTTAAGAGAATATTACCACAATAAAACTTAACCTTTTGGTTTCTAGTGAGCAACAAAGCAACTCTTTGAATGATATTGCAGTGCCTTTTTAGAGAAAAATGTCTTCTTTTACCTGAAGGTTTTCAGTTCTTATGAAATTTATAGAAATGTTACTGTTTCAAAAAATGTCTCCTACAAAGTTTTTTTTAGAGAGAAAGATAACAAGCAAGAATTTTGATGCCCAGAAATTTATAATAATAATAGCTTTCCATGGTAGCGACTGTCTGGCTAGTTATACTTTTTCCAAATATTCCCAATACCTTAGAGGCTGACGTTATTTATATCCATAAAGTTTGAAAACAAGGGTTAGGAAAGTTTTTAATTGGTTGAATCGACCTCAATTTCAGCTCAATTGAGTTAACAGCAAATCTGACAAGCTTTTTAAAGGAAAGTGTGCCACAACAGACATTAGCAGGATTCTATTTTCTCAGCACTTACTCTTGGCTTTCAAATCTAATTATGGAATATTTTGCATCTCTATGGCCTGAGAGTTGACTGACAGCCATCATCCTTAGGACATTTACAGCCACTACGAATCCACACATTTCTGAATGCATGAACTGTGCTATGTAAAGTTCTCTGAAAACTATACACATTTTTTAAAGATTCAGTGCAGATATCAGTTTCATTTCTTACTGTCAATGGAAATACTAAAGGATTACTAAAAAATCCTCTAAATATTTAGTTTAAAGCAAATTAAAGAAAAAAGAAAAAATAATTAGGTTTTCTTTTTTTTTAAATGCATTGTCAGAATTGCTTGGAAATTTTATCCATAGTTCAATCCATGATGAATTATCTATTTGATCCTTATATTTTGTTATTATTGATGATATAATATCAGAGAAGCACAGGAGGACTGAATGTTAAGCCACATTAATCGCAAGTGCGGATATACTTAAAGTCACATGACTTTAAGTGTTTCTCNATTAGGTTTTCTTTTTTTTTAAATGCATTGTCAGAATTGCTTGGAAATTTTATCCATAGTTCAATCCATGATGAATTATCTATTTGATCCTTATATTTTGTTATTATTGATGATATAATATCAGAGAAGCACAGGAGGACTGAATGTTAAGCCACATTAATCGCAAGTGCGGATATACTTAAAGTCACATGACTTTAAGTGTTTCTCTTGGCCTTTTCCTTTTCCATGAATAATATCTCAGACTCACACTTCAGAGAAGGCACAGACTCAGCAGTTATCAGAATTAAAGGAAATTATTTATGGACAGTTCATGTAGTGAAGGTTTTCAGGGAATGAAAAGTCACTTTTCGTATCTCTGACGATTTCTGTTGTTTAACTGAGATTATCAAGTGTGAATGTAATTGCTTAACAAATTCATAAATACTAAATGAGATTTCAAAACAATGCATTGATTTACAATGATTTTGCTTATAATTTTTGTTGCATGATTACAGAAGAATACCTTTAATTTTATGCACAATTTACTTATCAGTATATCAAATAGGGAGCCATTTGGAAAAAATACTTTTAAAACTACATTTTAGATTTGTTTTGCATACTTGACATTCACCAAGAAAATATTTTTCTGGCTGTCCAATTGCCTTTGAGAAACAAAGACTTAGGCTGCTCTTGGGAGTTTAAAATAGGTTTTTGATAAAGGAGGCTTAGTAAATATTTATAACACATTAGACTGAGTACCCTAAAAGACATTTAATTAAAAAATTAAAGACATGTTGCAATACACCTGCAATGATTATCAGTAACAGCATCATGAAGTGTAACATTATATAAGTAATATGAATAAGGAATTTATAAAAAACACTGATTATTTTACTAAATTTTAATCTGGGTGTGAAAATGATTGAATTTTATCAAAATATATACTAATATATTTAGCTATAGGCTCTTCTGTAAGTCCATTATGGTTAATTCGAACTCGTAATCATCTGAACAATTAGACTGATGAATGAAGATTAATGAAGATTAATCCTATTAGAAGTTTATAAAATACTGATTTTTGCATAATAATTACATGATGGAAACACGAATTAATGAAAAGAATTTTCTTTTAAGAGAGATGGAAAACAAAAAATGTTCACATTGGTACTGTTAAATATAGAGTGTAGAATATAGAGTGGAATATTATTGGTATTTAAATTAATGTGGTGTTACTGTTTTCAATACTTATATTGGATAAATGAAGGTATGAGATAATATATTTGTGTGCATGTGTGCACTTGTATGCACTCACACATTTTTGAAAGATCAAATAATAATATGTCTCACTTTTACTTCTCATCTCAAGCAAAAAGACTGTAGAAAAGTAAAAGATAATATCTCACAGCATGTCCTTTTAAACAAAATTGTTGAAAAGCTCCTAACATTTCAGCTGCTGTTGTCACGTCACTTATGCACTTGTTTGTATCTTTTGGCTAAACAGAACTGCATATTCAATACTGTTCCCATTATAAATGCATAATGACACTTTTTAGAAAGGGGATTTCGAGTCTCATTATTCCTACGGTAAATAGCATTGATCTAATCTCACTTTTAACGAGATGGAATTAGAATAAATTTCATCAAGATCCTGTAAGTTATTTGGGTTTCAGTTTCTCTGGATTTGGGGGTTTTTGTGGGGTTTCTTGTGGGGTTTTTTTTTTTTATCTTTTTTTAAAATTGAATCACTCTTCAGCCTTTTATAACTATTTGATGTCATTCACAGAAACGTGGGATTCCAGGATAATTCAATTTAGAGGGGACCTCAGGAGAACTCTATTCCTACCTCCTAGTCAAGGCAGGTCAGCTCTGAGATCAAACCATGTGGCTTGAAGTTTCATTCTATTAGGTCTCAGGAACTTAGAAGGATGGAGACTTCACAGGCTTTATGAACAACCATGTCTAGTGCCTGACTGTCTTCATAAGGAAAAAACTCCTATACAGATGAGATATTCCTCATTTAAACTTAAGGCCGTCGTCTCTCATCCACCTGCAGTGCACCGCGGTGTTAAGTTAACTCCATCTTTTCTTCAGAAAAGTAGACTGCTATTAGGTTCCCCTCTATTCATCTCTTCTCCGAGTGGAACAGCCTCCAGCCTGTCATCGGATTGGTAGCTCCCTGCTGGACATGCTCTAATAAATCACTATCCTTCCTCCGTGGAGTGTCCCAAAGCTAACAGCCTCATAACTGATGAAGAGAAGGGGGTAATCATTCCTCTGTACCTCCTGGCCATGTTCGTACGGCCTTGGTTGCTCTTGGACTTCTTTATTGCCACAGCACACTGCTGGCTCATACCCACTTCGCTACCTACCAACACCCTCTCAGGTCCTTCTCAGCAGAGCTGCTCCCCACCCAGAGAGGTCTAATTCCATGGCATTCCCCGAGAGTCTTTCTTCCCAAGAGCAAGACAAGGCATTTGTCCTCGCTGAATTTCATAAGGTTCCTCGCAACCCATTTTTCAAACCTGTCCAAGTCCCTCTGCATGTCAGCTCTAACACAGAAGGTGCGTGATAAGATGTCATCTGTAAACTTAATGAAAGTGTATGTTATGAAGTTTTCAATTTGTCCTGTTTATGTAATAGTCATTCAGAGGAAAAACCTTACTATTTGTAGGGACAGAAGTGAATGCTATATCTGATTATTGTCTCTGCATCTTGTGTGTATGGGAAACTTGCATTTCTGATCAGCCTTGGGAATGTTCTTCAGATTACTTTTTTATGGAAAATATTGCCACAAAGCTGGCTGTTTACTAAGTCTGCGATTGTTAAACTTTATTTATTTGAGAAATTTAATATATATTTTTATATTCAATAGGAGAATCTTCTAAACATTAATCAGAAAACTATGTACAAATATTGTCTCTGAGCGAAAACTGTCTTTTGATTTAATGAGTCAACATTTAGGTTTATGGATCAAATTTTTAATGATTTATTTCAGCAACTTGAGTGACACAAGTGTTGTAGATGAATATGTCCACATCTGCGTCTACGTCTATGTCTGCCTGGGACCTAAAGAACACTGTGATGAAAGTGTTTAGAAGACCAGTAACACAGACTAGTCTTTGCTTTAAAGTAAAGCTTTACTAATTTCATCCATTAAAAACACAATTCATGTTAATGTTTAAATTTTGCATATTATTAATCACTATCGCTATCTACTCATTACAAATGCAAATCTGTCTGTCTTTAAAACATCATTTAAAAAAAAAATCTAAATTAGCTGTTATATCATGGTTGGCCTACAGGTAGTGCTGATGACTGTGGTCCTTGATAATGGTCGTTGTGGAATTCAACGTGATCATTTTTGACAGCCCTGTGACTGGAGTGATCGGTGCTGAAGTTAGCTTGTCTCCTTTGTTTTGTCTTTGTGGCTGATATTCTTATGATGTTTCTCCTCCTCTCAAAAGGGCAATTTCATCTATTCCTGATACCATTTCTCATGGTTTCATTTCATTTCAAGGTGACAAATAACAATGAAATAAGACTATATATTGTCATACAAGTATCTATTAATTCTTATTTATTGAACTAGGCACTTATTATATTGAAGGCATAATTATTAATGTAGCACACATATACATAATTATTTGATCTGAATATATAATTCACAACCTGTAAAAGGTTAAGTGCTTAGGAAAGGGAAGTAACATTTTTAACATTGTTGTATGGCGCAGATCACAGGGTCTTTCACTATGAATTCATGCTGTTGTAGAGAACCATTTTTTCTTGTCATATTTGTGCTGCTAAATTTACAAAAACCTGTATGACACTGGCATATTCCTCCAGAGACACTGAAGAGTAGAATATTTTTCAACTACTTCACAATTTAAAGAGCCTCATATTACTGAATGAAGATGTGATATGATGTCATTGCCTTAAATGAAAAACTGTGAGGAGGGGCTTAGTAATCTGATTGCTGCTTCTTTTCTTGCTTAGTGGCTGGTTTAATAATAATGCCAGAATGAAAGTAAATTTAAATGGAATAACTTCACAAAGTTTGAGTTAGACGTGTATTTCTGCAGTATGCAGAATAAACCACAAGTTTTTTGTAGACTTTTCATTGAGCCAAACACAAATTTAAAGTTCTGTAGATAACATTTTTGGTCTTTCTTAGGGATGTATCCTGTGCCTAAAAAGCAGGCAGATGTTCTGCAAAGCTAACTGTTCTCATATTTTTAACTTTTTTTTTTTAATTGTCCTATCTTCCAGGTAGGTAAGTCATAGAAACTAGAATTTAAAAATTCAAGCTCTTTCTCTAATAACTCTAAAGTGCATACAGTCCTTGCTCTAACTTCTTTCCATTTCTTCTGAATTTAAATTTTCAGTCCATTAAATAGCCTTTCATACATAGTTCAGTTTTTGGCTGAAATAGCATAAAATTAACTTGCTCTTTATTATCAAGATTAAGAATTATGTTTCCACCAGTGTAAATGTATATTAAGTTCCACACTTAATCATCATGGAATTGATGCAGTCTTGAATGATGGGATAAGACATGGGATAACTCCATGTTTCTATTTATTTTCATAAATACACATTTATATATGTGTGTTACTGTATTCTGTATATACAAGTGTGTTTGTGTGGGAGGTCCTTGAAATAAGCTTTAAGATAATTATGGGAAATACGAAATATATTCTGCTTCTTCAAGATTGTGCACAGGGAGTCGATTCTCTTAAAGTACCTGTTCTTCCAAACTAGACAGGTGAAAAACGTTATAAATGAAAGTACAGCACTGGGCTTCTAAATATATATTTAAGCACCTCAATGTGAATGCCCTAATTTTCAGGCACCCTGACTGTCTATAAATCCCATTGAAATAAATGCAAACTTCAGAGATGGAGAACAAAGAAAGTTTAATTTTAAATTTTTAAAATTTTACTTCCTTCCTGCTGGTGTTTCTTTTATTTTAGGACTGCATAGTCCTGCTCAGATAGTTGTTAAACATGATATAAAATATTAAAACACTGACAGAATACCATTTCTTCTAATCTTTTCCATGATAAATTTATGTCAATTTTTTTTCTGCATTTGGGAAAAAATTAATGTCTACTTCGTAAAATGGGAATTGTATAATGTCTTCGCATATGAAATTATATATGGTGAGAGAGGTCAGATTTTTTTTATCATTATCTAAATACCGGTTTAAAGATGCCTTCAGAGCACAAGTGTCTTGTTTATTAGCTTGTGCTGTTAATTAGATGAAATCAGAAGTCTCTAAGCAACCAAAGCTCTGTCACTCATAACTTTATTCATTAGGGAATGTAAGCTACTTCCTAACTCAACTCATCAGGCTTTATCGGTGTTAATCTACTCTTCCTTCTTTTAAGCTTGCAGTATATTGAAAAATTCTAATGTGTCTTAATTAACCTCTTGAGTATGGCAATATCCAGGTAACTAGATTAATTCACTCAACGTATCTGCTCTACAGTATATTTTTTACTTTTTAATGGTTTTGAAGATTGTGGAGACATTAAAACAGTCAAGACATTAGGATATTCAGTAAAAATTAGGTTCCTGGAATTTTTATTATTTTTATTTCGGTATTTTTATTATTTAGGCAAAATTATGATAAAGCCAAGATCTTTTTTTTAAAAAAAGAGCATTTATTTATTATTTCTATTTAACTATGAATTCACTGTAAAATAAGTAGTTTCTCACAGTATTCTTTTATAAGTCTTCCTCTTTAAGGCTAGAAATTAACATCTGAATCAAAAGATTGATTTAGATAATATTTATTTTACAGGATAAAAAAGTTTAGTGATAGAACTGGATTCACTGCATTCACTTGAAGGCAACAGACCCTAAGTGTCTGTATTTTTGACAGGAGGGGAATCTTTATACAGTCAGTACCCTCTGAGCGCAAGGATGCAAGTTAGGCTCTTATGACTGAAATAACATCACTTTTGAATTAAGTGGCAGGGAACCAAAGGAATGCATAGATCAGAATGAATGTAAAGTGTCTGACAGCCAATTAAAACTTGAGATAGAATTCATCTGTACATATGGAGAAATGCACTTAAAAAAATAGATAAGGATTAGAAAGACAGCTTTTAACTTCAAATAATTGTAATTTAAGAAATATAACTTCTTGATAGTTGCATTTCTTCCACAATATTTTTTTATCATAACTTGATTAGAAGAATTTTTTACTTTAGGAGTATGGATGAAACCTTTTATTAAAATTTCAAGCTCTCATTGAATCCAGAACCTTAAGATAATAAAAATACAAGTAGAAATACTGAAGTATTTGAGATTTTGTATTATACAACATAATTACGATACTGCTGATCTTAATAGTAATAACGAAAATTAATTAAAATGTATTTTTTCAATGGTTCTTCTATACAAGAAATTTAAAGGAAATATTAACCACATTTCAGTGTCTCAGCTAAAAGATATTTCTTAAAATTGTCGAGTTCAAATATTAATTTATCCTACTAGGTTGTTTAAATGCTGCATCAAAGATTATTTGAACTGATGTGCTAACAAGATATTGCATCACTTACAAAGTTTAGAAAATATCACTAAAGAGATCTGTTCTACACATGGGTACAACCGTAACGGGCGCGATGAGCTATAGTTGCCATGACAGACCATTGATCATATTCAGAAGCTCTTTTATACTATTTAGAGATCTTTAATTTTTCAGATTGATAAAAAGCTGCCATGTGCATGTGAGTAAAATCATGTCTTTCTACTGATGACATAAGTTTGTTATGAGATGTAAGATAGATAAACAGCTTTCTGTGAAGACAATGTCTTCTCTAAATGCGGGTTTGATCGTCAGTAGAGATTTCCACATTTGGATTTGATGGTTTGTTGTGTTTCGGTTTTTGTAATTCATTCACCTACGTGAACCAAGATACCTACTTTAATATCTCCTTTGTAGAGGACTTTTTTTTTTTTGCTTTGATAGTAGAATACTGTCCAAAAGGGGCACTTGGTTAGTACAGGATAATATAGCACAGCGAAGCCACACAGCACTGTGATATCATATACTAAACTCTTTCTCTTTTTTCTGCCCTCAGTTACATATGGCCACCCACGTTAAGCTTAAGAATATTGTTGTAATCAAAATATTGACAATAGAATTTTGCTGCTGACCAGTGTTGTTTCCTTGAGAATATACAATAATTATAGTAATAGAGAAACTTCTGATGAATCTTCCGCAAGACATTTGAAATACCTTGCTAGTTTTCTTATAAAAGCTTTAAACTAACCTACATTAAGAATAAATTTTTTATATTTATGTTTTTCGAGTTTTTTCTTCTTCTGAAAAATACATTGAAGATATAGTACGATCGTTTTAAAGCTATGTTATTTAATTTCATCTCATTGCTTCTTCACTTTGACTACATTTGTTTCTGTGTTCCCTGTCCTCTGCAGTCCTGTTAAAACAGTGATACCGTTCATATTTCTCATCCTATTCCTAAATGTATCTTTTCTTTCTCCTTCATGATACTGCCTTTTCTATATTTGCCTTGTTTTTCTGATTCTTTCCTTGCCCCTATAAGATGTTTTTTGTCTTTTGTCATCTATCATTGTTGGAGAGATCTTTATTTTTCCATAGAAGTTTGGAAAATTAACATATGAAGCTTAAGGTTTTTTATATTTTGAAGCAACAATAAGAAAAGTAGATTCTTGCTAGAGAGCTGATATTCTTTCAGTACTCAGAGTGATCTAAAATTAAAGTATGTAACAAACCCTTGTCCTTTGTGATAATAAACTTCCTGGTTCATGAAATTCATTTAAAGCCATTTTTACTACCAAGTACTTAAAGCAAAATCCTGCTGGTTTTGATCTCACAGACTCCATCTACTGAAATAGCACCAATTATGGTGCATTTTAAAAATTTTAAATAAACTGCTTTCTCTGGTACTTCCTTGATGTTGTTATTTGAGTCCATTTTACAAGCTTATTCTTCTTTAGAATTTGCTTACTCAGAATGTTAACAATAGTCCAGATTGCTCTGCTGGCACTCAAAAGAGCAAGGAAAGGAACGTTTTGGTTAATTTTGATAAAATTATATTTAATCCTGTCACATATCATGCTGTCTGTGTTGAAAGACTTTGCATTTATCAGTGATTCTATGGCTTTGATCCTTTCTGTTTCTTATCACATACACTGTTGTTTCTGTTTACAGTATTTCCTGGCAAAGAGCTGAACATGACCTTTTCCTTAATTGTACAGGTTTTGTGGCCTCCTGTTCTAAAAAGAATCATAAAGTGACGCACAAAGCATCTGTTGCATTTGTTGTAGCGTGATTTTCTACCCTAGTCATGCTATTTAATTCTCAGTAATGATAGATGGGAAGATACTACTTTTCTGGTAAAAGATTTAAACCAGTAGACTAATATTCCAGCCAGGATTTTCATAAGAGTCATACTTTGTTTTTCTAACCAGGAATGTGCATCATAGAAGCACAGAATCATATAAAGATTGATTCCCGTTGACTTCTGCAATACAAAGAACTGAGAGAACAAGTGTATTGCTGCATGATCCAATGTCTCCTGGCACCATAGACTGGTTTTAGAGGATGCGGATCCGCACTGTGCAAGAGGTATTTTGGTAGTTTTATGTTTCTAGTTTTATATTCAATAATTATGTAGAATCATAGAATAATAAAATAATAGAATGATTGAATTCTTGCTCTAACCATGGTAATATGCACACAAATTTCAATATATGTAATGAGTCTCAGTCTGTAATCTGCATAATTCAAATATTTTCCAAAGAGTTAGTAGATCTTGATTCTCTTAGGCAGAAGATCTCTCCTCAACTGCAATAGCATAAATCCCAGAAGGCAGCTATAAAGTTATTTTTAGAACAGGAGGTACAATGTAACTCATCTGAAAAATGATAGTCTGGTAATACAAGGATCCCAGAAGACAGCACTCTGTAAGAAAAAAAAAATACACCCACAGCAAGTAATTTGTGATACAGCTGCTAAAACATGGAGAAGACATGTCCAGAATATCCCACTGCCTGTATAAATACGGAAGAAATAGTAAAGTCTGTGGCACTTACTGTCTTGGTAGATAATCCTTTTGTAAAACTAGAACCTTGAGCCCTTGCCATGCCTTTTCCCAGGAGACTTTTGCCTTCTGTGTCTCTGTTGAGTGTAGGAAGAAGTGAGTTTGAATTGGCCTACTAGGTTCCTGCACACCATCTCCTTTAGGCCCTACGTGTTTTAGTGTCCCCAAACTGTATTCTGTATCCAGACGCCTTCTCTCTGAGGTTGATATACATAGGTCTAAAGCATGGTAAGTTTAACTTTTCTCTATTACATTACAGATTGTGGGTGTGATATATCTTACAGGCTTCCTATTCTTTCCCTGTTGCTGGGTCAGTTAAGTCTGGAGTCTTGTTGTCTTCTTACACAATTACTGTGTGTAGTAATTTTTTCTTGAAGTGGTTAATCTGTTTCTGCTTCAAATTTATTGTTCTCTCTACCTTGACTATTCCTTTTGTTCAGACAATATTTTCTTGCCTTTTTCTAATCTGAAATCTAAATCTTAAACTGTCTTCAAGGATTTTATGAGCTGGCTCTAAAGGCTCAAGTTATTTGGTCTAGAAAACAAAGGTCAGCCCTGACAATTCTGTTTAAGCTGTTGTCTCAAATGTACTCGTAAAATATGGTTGAATAGGTGAGATGAAAGGAAATGTCTGAGTAGAAAAAAATCAATGCGTGAACTGTTAGATTTCTCTGTGCTTTCCATACTCTTAAGACAGAAGTAATAGCTCTTAGCTTTGTAAGGCGCTGTAATACTCCAAGATGCAGAATAATTCTTTTGATGTACTCTATCAAGTGCCTTTTAAAAAGTAATATAAAAATTATGTAGTTCCTTTGCCTTTACGCACAAGGAATTTCTTAGTGACGGAAAAAAACATCTGCTTGATTGTTCCTGCTTGGCACGACCCTCTACTTGTTATTCTGCCAGTTGACTCGTAATGTGTGGTTTGAGTCCATATCATATGACTCTTAGGAACCATCTTGCTGGTATAGCTCAACAGATGTGCAGTTTTGAATGCAATTTTTTTATCAATAAATATTTCACAAAGCAGGATAATAAAAGAGTTCTCCATGTTTTAGCAGCTGTACCACAAATTACTCACTGTTGGTGTATTTTTTTCTTACAGAGCGTTGACTTCTAGGATCCTTGTATTATCAGATTATCATTTTTCATGAGTTACATTGTAACTTCTGATCTAAAAATAACGTTATAGCTGCCTTTCTGGGATTTATGCTATTGCAG